>JAYMSZ010003517.1:0-10477 GCA_036897665.1 Pelargonium citronellum | reverse complement strand
GGACGGCTGAGATGCAACCACGTGTGCGTACATGTCATTTACATGCAATAGCACACATGTAAAAATCATTTCTCTTATCAAATTTGTTGCATTTTCTACACATCAGTTCCTTCATATGATCAATCATCAAAGTGACTTTAGCCAAACCCATTTTCTTTGGAAAATTTTCCCAGAGAGAATACAATTTTGTGCCTTGTAATAAATTTATATGCCAGTTCCAGTTTGGATATTGCACTGAATTATGTCTAACAAAATAGTTATAAATGAATAAACTTCTATGAATTTCTAAATTCTAATTGGTCAACTATTTGCATATATGTTTTTAAAATATTTTTTAGAGACAAATTGAAGCATCATTTTAATATAATTATTTATCATATAGTACGTGGAATGCATATCATCTTTCATAGTGAGGTGACATTGTGTTCTAAAGTCATGAAGCCTTTATTTTCAAATGAAATTAATTAGGGTGTATATGCAATACCTAACACATAATTTCACATTTTATTGAACAAAATAACAGAAAAATATTGTGAAATAATAGAGATTATAATGGGGAGAGAAGAACAATATTCTTTTTGGGATATTTTTTTTGGTATAGTAATTGACACTTTATGTGAAGTACCAATTTACAAAGAAATAGGAAACTAAAATAACAATATTAATAAAGACTTTTTTCTCCGAAAATTGTGTCGGGTTCGAGAATTCTTCTCCAAATAACATGTTGGTTTCAAAACTTCTTTTTCAAGTAATGTTACGAGAGTTTGTTATTCCTTGTATAAGTGGATATCTATTAATAATACTCATAAGAAAAAAGGGTAAAATGGAGGCGAGTATACGACAATCAATGTGAGAGACCATTATGGCGAGGTGGTCTTGTTGGATTTGGTTATGGTTTTCGATCATGAGATGAGCAGACGAAGGAGGGGCCTATGAGAATAGAGGCGGCAATACGAAAAAACTTGCAATTGTGTTTGAGTTTTGCTCTAATATTTTTAACTTAATGAAACGACGTAGTTTTGAGTTTTAAAATATCATTTAAATCACTAAGTGAAACTACGTAGTTTTAAGTTATTATTTAAACTACTTAATAAAACTACGTAGTTTTAAGAGTATGACTCACCTCAATTTTACCTAAGAAAAATGTACTAGTAAACTAAATATTTATATTCAGGAAGAAAGAGTAAGTAAATTGTCATGATGAGAATTTTTTTTTAACAGTCAACAATATATATTTTAAATTTTTTATCCACATTACTCATATGGGCCAAGTAAATGGGCCGAGTAGATGCTAAAACGGGATGGCCCATGATCACGAGAGCAAATCCGTTACCTTGTCCGTTTGGTCAAAGGTTTATATAGCTCCCATTTACCTCTTCTTCGTCTCTCTATCGACTGCGGAGCTTTCTTTGTACCTCACTATATCTGCGGCGCCGATTGCTAGGTCAAGCTCCCAACCTATTTCTCCACCTTTTTCATGTCTATGTTGCTTCTTTTTTTTGCTCGATTTTGTTGTTTACATGAATCGGAGATCGATATCAGAGCCTTATCTTGCTTAGGTTGGGTTTTCTCTGTGCTGCAGCGATGGAGGTTGGTCACGACGAGAAACTTGCTACCGAAGAGGCCAAGAAGGAAAAATCTGAGGCCAAAAAAGCTGCAGCTGAGGCCAAGAAGGCTGCTTATGAGGCCAAAAAGGCCAAGGCCAATGCCGGCGGCGGAGGTGAGTAATTGGCGCACCCAATTGCAGTCTATCTGTTTGTAGAAATGTATACACATCTGATGCTGTGTTGGGTTTTGGTGCAGGAGGGAAGAAGAAGGAAGTGAAGAAGGAGACTGGGTTGGGTCTCACTTACAAGAAAGATGAGAACTTTGGGGAATGGTATTCGGAGGTGGGTTTATATACCTTTTTTTATTTTTATTTTTTTATGTTTAGCAATGCTGCTTAATTTCAAGCTTGTTGTAACATTGCACAGAAAAGATCACTTTTTTAGTGTGTTTGTGATTTGTATGTGCAAATTTTCATATTGAACTGACTGCTCTGAAAACATTAGTTTTTTTTTTCTTTCTTTTTCTTCCTGTAATAATGGGATGGAAATGGGTTTTGGGTTCTAGGAGAATTTGGGTTTTGCATAGTTGCAATGGATGTTGCACCTTTTAGAGATCAAGTGTAGTTGCTTAGCCAAGTTAGTTAGGGTTGGGCATTCTCTTTATACCCACATTGTTATAACAAACCGAAGGGTTCCAACTCATTTATGTCAAGAATATTGTTGGCAATTCATGCATAACTAACTACTAAAGCATAATGTGGATGCTCATTTTGTACAATTTTCTTTTTTAATAAAAAAAAGTAGATACTCATTTTGTAAGGAGAGAGTATGAGATTGTGAATAGTATGTCTTCTCATGTAGTTAGAATTCTATGAAACTTATGATTTTCAGGTTATTATACATTGTAGTTATTTTTACTGTTGGTCTTTACAGGTGGTAGTCCATAGTGAAATGATAGAGTATTATGATATCTCTGGCTGTTATATACTGAGGCCATGGACAATGTCGATATGGGAAATCATGCAAGTAAGTTCATTTTTTTTTTCTTTCTATCAGTCATCTAATGTTAATTCTTATGTTTTCCAATGCTAATTGTACTGAGGGATGTTGATGATGTCTAGTCTATGCTATTTCAAGTTTTCCTTCGATAAAAAATGATGCTTGCACAATACCATACAGAAAATTTTCTCATAGATGGTTGTGCTTTAATATTAATGTGGTGATTCTCTACGTTGTTTCTAAGATTGATATTTAGTGGCTGTCTGAAATTGACCAAACAACATGTAGCAATTTTATTTCTTCATGTTTGAACAATGTATCAATAATGTCAAATTTCAGGCATTTTTCGATGCTGAAATAAAGAAAATGAAAATAAAGACTTGCTACTTTCCTCTATTTGTATCCCCCGGGGTTCTACAGAAAGAGAAAGATCATATCGAAGGTTTTGCGCCAGAGGTGAGATCTTGAACTCTTTTTGTACAATAAAAAAATTTATTTGCACTCTTGAGGTTAGATATTCATTTTCAATTGCGCTATTATACTGACTAAATTTGTTCAAATCATTTAATAGTCTTTTAAATCTCTTTTGAAGTTCCTATAACCTATGTATGTTGGGTCTTTGGCCTTTTTAGGTTGCATGGGTAACTAAATCTGGAAGTTCTGATTTGGAAGTGCCTATCGCAATTAGGCCAACTAGTGAAACTGTTATGTATCCATATTATAGCAAGTGGATAAGAGGACATAGAGACTTGCCTCTGAAGCTTAACCAGTGGTGTAATGTTGTCCGTTGGGAGTTCAGCAATCCCACTCCATTTATTAGGTACTATTTTTTTTTCTATTGTTAATCTTGAATGTTAAAAAATTTTGCAATGCCCTTTATAGGATGTTATTAACTTGTTCAATTTCTGCAATATATTTTCATTTTCAATTAATTGTGTAAATTTACTTAATAAGCTTCCAAAATTTTTGATGAAATTGTGGTTGAAAACCTCATTTACAAGCATGTAGATAATGCTTAACTTATTTATTGGTCAATGCTAATCCGTATTTTGATTGTAGGAGTCGGGAGTTTCTATGGCAGGAAGGGCACACTGCCTTTGCAACCAAGGAAGAGGCAGACACAGAGGTAAGGAACTTGGGAGTTTATATTCTGTTTGATACATTCTAAATAGCCTTTTTAAATAACATAACGTTTTTGGTATGTAATCCAACTCCACACTCAGGCAGACTGAGAGGATTATTATGGTGTTTCATTGTTCCTACATGTTTATTAATAATAGATTCTGTTTGAAAATATGAAATCCTTTCTATTGATGTTAAATTGCAGGTCCTTGAAATATTGGAATTATACAGGCGCATATACGAAGAATACTTGGCTGTTCCTGTTTTTAAAGGCAAGAAGAGTGAGATGGAGAAGTTTGCTGGCGGACTTTACACAACAAGTGTAGAGGTACTCAACAAACAAATTGTCCACAGCCTTCCTCTACCATGTTTTATGGATTTCAATTGTTAATGTTCATTCATATGTGGCAGGCGTTTATTCCAAACACTGGTCGCGGTATACAAGGTGCCACGTCACATTGTTTGGGCCAAAATTTTGCAAAGATGTTTGAAATTAACTTTGAAAATGAGAAGGGCGAGAAGGCTATGGTCTGGCAGAACTCTTGGGCCTATAGTACTCGGACGGTAAACTTTTGATATACATATTGTCTGTTCGATTGGATTTTGTCGTCGTTTACAATCATATATTACATTTTTTTTCTGTACTATAATGGTTTTTAAATGGTGTTGTGCATTTTTTATTGGTCATTGATAATTTTTTCACTCATCCAACTATCCAAGGATGTTTGCTATGCCATTTTTAGCCCTGTATGTTTTAAGCAATACATTTTATTTATTGTTTTTTACCAAGGATTTGACTTAATTGATAAATCAAGGGTGGCAACCACCAGATTAGCAATTATTATACTTCCAAAATTTTCAAAATTTGTACAGATCGGGGTTATGGTCATGGTTCATGGTGACGACAAAGGCTTGGTGCTTCCTCCTAAAGTAGCTTCTGTCCAAGTTATTGTCATTCCTGTGCCTTACAAAGATGCAGATACAAAAGGAATTTATGACGCCTGTGCTGCCACAGTCGACACCTTGTGTAAAGCAGGTTTTCGTGCTGAGGCCGACTATAGAGATAACTACTCTCCTGGCTGGAAGTACTCGCATTGGGAGATGAAAGGTGTTCCGCTTAGGATTGAAATCGGGCCTAAAGACTTGCTCAATAAACAGGTGCCGTAGCTTTCATTTTCTTCTTCATGTTTGTTTAATGTTTGGTGTTAATGCTCTCCTTGTGTTCTTGCTTTTGTTGCTAAACTAGAATATTAATTTAATGCGATTCTATTTACAGGTACGTACTGTTCGACGTGATAATGCAGAGAAAAAAGATTTGCATAGGGAGGATTTGGTTGAAGGAGTTGGGAAAGTGCTCGCTGATATTCAGCAAAGCCTGTTTGAAGCTGCAACAAAGAAAAGAGATGCTTGCATTCAGAGAATATCAACCTGGGACGAATTTGTGAAAGCCCTTAGTCAAAAGAAAATGATCTTAGCTCCTTGGTGTGATGAGGAGGTACAACATCAATTATTAAAATCTACTACGTAGTCTACTCTTGTTATGAACCTTGTAGTTGATTACATGGCCATCTTGCTTTGATCGAGTAAATATTCTCTTTCATTAGCCTGAATACCATAACTATTTTCTACCCTTTTTTTGTTTAATTTTTCATGTGATTACATGGTCATCTTGCTTTGATAGAGTAAACATTCTCTTTCATGAGCCTGAATACCATAGCTATTTTCTACCCTATTTTTGTTTAATTTTTCATGTAAAGGCCGCTTTTATGTTTTAACTGATTAGGAGGTGGAGAAAGATGTTAAAACCCGGACTAAGGGTGAGATGGGAGCAGCCAAGACCCTATGTTCCCCATTTGACCGGCCAGAACTCCCCGAAGGTACACATTCTGACTCGCTCTAGGGTTGTTAACATCATATCATTGTTCCTCATTGCATCCTAGTTTTGTGCCACTATTCTGAAGTATGTTGCTTCTATCATCTTTTTCTAACATGCCGCCCGACTTCTTTCCTGTTTTTGTAAAGGGTTTTATCTATTGCTTCAATTTTTTTTTTTTGGTTTGGGTTGAAAAGGCCTAACCAAGGTGCGGAATGTACACAGAAAGTGTGCAGACAACTTGTATTTTGTCATGGCAAACCGACCCAACCCAAAATTAGTGATAGGGTCTATTATGCAACCTGAACCCGCAAAATGTGTGTTGAATTAGGTGTGTCAGTGGGTTCGGGTCCAAATTGTTGGCTCTAGTTTTTTCATTACCGACCCACAAATGTATTGTACTATTCAACGACAAACCCAACTCGGCCCGCAAATGAATTTGTGTCAGTAACATTCATTTCATACTCTGGGATGTGTTTGCTCATGTTTATTTGTTGATTCGTTTTATCCTCGAGAAGCTATGAATTTGTCATCTTATAAATATTGTAGCTCATTTAAAACAAATACACAGATGAGTTGTGTCAAAGGATCGGCCATTTCATATATTAGAGTGTGCTTTAGCACGTGTTTATTCTTTGATTTGTGTCATCTCCAGTCAAAATATCCGCTGAAGTATCCAACACAAAAGATTACGGTTAAACTTGTTCTCTGAATCTTTGTTCTGAACTTTTTACTAGGTACTCTATGTTTTGCCTCGGGAAAGCCTGCGAAGAAATGGAGCTATTGGGGCAGGAGTTACTAGGCGCAAAAATTAACCGGGTCTACTCTAGACCTATCATTTTAGTTTTTGATTATACATGATAGTCACTTGGATTATTCAAAGATTCTACAATTTTCTCAATTCCTACTTGTTTGATACTTCCTCTTTTGGACTATTACATAAATTTGCATCCTCAACATTTGATCTTAACCGTGGAAATGAAAAGTAAACCTATACCGAAAATCGGTCTTTTTTGTATCTTGTTTTCAATATTAGATTGAAAAGGAAATAGAACTAGTTACAAGAAAGGACCGAAACATTAGGAATAAACCTTTATATATATAAATTGCATGTAACGTGTCATTAGGGTTTCAGAAATGGCTTTACAGATCTATTGCCAGGAGAAGGAAAGAGTCTGGTGAGGCAAATTTGCAGTTGACCCGTCAAGCCCAATATGAAACGTTGTCAGAGAATGCAGGTTTGCACCGTCTGGAACCATACCATATTGTGATAGCTCAACCTGTGGTCGGAGAGTGTTGTAGTCCAAAGCTCCTGGGATCAAGAAGTGCAGTGGAGGGCTAGGGTTTGGCTGTGTGAAGTGGCTGAATCCGACTTCCCGGGTTTTAGCAGGTGGAGATGACAGAAGAGAGAGAGCACGATCGAAGAACATTTTCTGGTTGCTGCCACCATTTCCTAATGCAGAACTGGGATCAAGAACCTGTTGAGTTACAGAATCTTCGGGAACTGTCGAACCTGTGCCTAGCAAGAACGGGAACGGGTTTTTACGATCGCTGAAGCTTATCAGAGACTGGTTGTTGTTGTTGTTGTTGTTGTAAAGTATAGGATCATTCTCGGCTTTGACAATACCAGACCAAACAGAGCTAGGTACCGAACCAGTTGATTGTGGGTCACGAAGTGGTAAGTATCTTGCAACTGCGAAACCAAAATTTTACATTTCTGGATTAAATCAGACTCGACATGAACCTGACACGTTTGTTTTATACAGAACTGTTGAAACAAAAACAGGGCTAATAATTGACATGTGATTCGACATGGACATGACACCAGTTTAAGAGTTTAATTTAATTGTGCTCGTTTCGACTAACCCAAGGCATTTAGTTAATAATGTCGTTTCCGTATTAAATTGGTGTAATCTGTTTCATTAACTCGAGACGAGTAGTGTTATTTAATAACTCGAATTAAGGATAAAACTGTAATTTTGTGAGCAGGTTGTTTTGTGTAACTCAATCCATTTACTAATATAGTTATGCTCGGATTGTTCTATATAACATAATAGTAAACTTTTGACACAACCCGTGAACACGATTAGTTGAGAGAACCAGACCTTGGTGATTTGAAAGAAACCTTTCGGGATCCATGGACATGGATTCGGGTTGAGATTTCCTCCGACGCCTGTTATGTCCATCAAGCCTTTTCCGGCAACTTCGCTTGCCTTTGTCAAACTCCACCAACGAATGAAACCTACACGAGTATTCATAACCTCGTTTAGAACACGTGCGTATTTTTTTACCTGACCCGTTTAGAACGCATTGAGCATTTCAAATCGTACCTGCTGCATTGTTGGCAAAACCTCTTCTCCAAACCTCCAATAGTAACAATCGCAGTCTTAGAATGTACCTCGCAAACCTTATGCTTTCGATGATAGTCTCGACATGTACTAAGGTCCGATCTGCACCCATCAACCGAACACAAAGCAATTTGTGTCCCGTTGCTTCGTGCTCGGGCCTTTCTCGACGATCCACGGGAAGGTGAGTCCATCGGATAACCTCCCGGGACTTTGAATTTGCTCGCAAACCCTTCTTTCGGGCCGCTAAACCTACCAAGCTTGAGGTCCACGAAATAATCAACTCTAGTCTTGTTATGAGCTCCAAAGCTCGTGCTAGACCCAACCATGGGAGCAATTTGAGGGATGTTTTGTTTCTTCAAATCATCTAAGTCCCAATGCTTCTCTAGGTTATAGGCCATGAATCCGAATTTCGCTATATTTGATCTTGATCGTATTTCTTGCTTCTTGATCGAATTTCTTCGGTCTGATTATACACGTAACTCATAAACATTATATGATCCATTACAACATTACTCAAACAATGCATAAATTTACGTGATCGACGACATATTTAATAACATGTGTCAGTTTGTTGTAAATCACGTGATTTGTTGATAGGTTGAGAAAATAATAATGTTCATGAATCAAAGATGAGATTAGAACTAACAATATATATGTTGTATGATTGTTAAAACTATACCGTCCTAGACAAAATTTAATTTAATTTTTTATATAACTTGAAGATGAAATATGCACAAATACACAATTTTTCTATATCAGATTAAAGTTATTTTATAAAGCTAAATACAAAAATCATATTTAAAAATCAAAACTTGAATTGTCAAGTCAAGTTAAACCTAAACCAACAAATATCAATTTTGTCCTAATAATTTATATTCACAGCTCAAATTAACAGCTTATTCAACTTCAGTTTCAATTTTTAAAACATGAATTCTTTGGTGTTTGTTTGTGGTAAAAATCTTTTTACTTTGACATTTTTCATACACAACAACAAGAAATGTCCTTGTTTATTTTCTTTTCAATCAAATTGACAACACAAAATAACAAACAAAACACAATGGAAAAAGACAATGACCATATGAATTTGGCTCCATGCCTTCCATGTTCATACTTGAAACAAGCAATGGTAGTAGAAATAATTCAATAAAATTGATGGATATATAAAAGTCAAAAACAAACAGAAGGTCAAAATAAATGTGCTTTTGGACTTTGTTGTAAAGTGCAAATTTCATGCTATTCACAACACTGAGGCTGACTTGTTACATCATAGTAGTCTCACCACTCTCTCATTTCAACCACATGCACTTCTCAAGATTTTTATTTATTTATATTAAGTATCATTTTAGTCCCATAAATTAAATTATACTAATATAAATTTTCAAATATTATAAAATCGATCTGGCGGTGAAATTTAGTCATGACGTTAAGTATTAATGATCTTTTGGTTAGTTTTGCTTACGTAGCATTGAAGATGAGTTAAAAATAATTTTTTTATAAGTAATAAGACAAGCAGGTCTATGCGACCTGTGTTTCTCATCATCTAGTGAGGGCGTTACCCTTGTTAGTTGTTAGTTCTCCCCTTAAATCTATAAATAAATTAGATGCACAATCAGTATTGTAACAAAATAATAAATAATAAAATGTCATACTAGCGCCGAATATGTAATCAATGTAAAAAATTAATAGTACTTAGGTCATAAATATTTCAATCGTTTATCTAATATTTAAGAGACCATATTAACATAAATTTAATTCAGAATTTAAAATGGTTGAATATTAACATGAATATGGTAGTTAATCTTTTCTTTTTAACCTTGTAAATAATTTTCTGCTAAAAAATTGAGTTAAAATCCACTCCAAGACAAAATAATTTAATGTCTTGATTGCTTCATCAGGTTCAAGTTCAGCCCCTTTAACCAATGAAAGGCCAAAACATGTCAATAAGTTATTGTGTATAATAATGACACCAAACCATCTTTTTCTCGAGAAAATCTTTCCAAGAAACTGGGCAAGAAAATTGCTCACCTTCTTATGCATGAAACCAAACACATCTAACACCCAAAAAAATGTTATTGTTTTTTCTATCAGCAAAAAAAAAAAAAAAAACTAATGTATTGTTTCAATCTATTTTTTCTAGTGCTCCCCACAAAATTCATAATCTAATAAAATTTGAGTGCCCCATAAAGACGATAAAATTGTTCCATCGACTTTTAATTGAGTTAGAATTTTGAAATCACGACACTTGAAACTTCATATTAAAACTAAGGAACTCATGCATTTTAGTTGATTCACGCGCTCGCATGGAAATAGAATTCAAAGAAAACTCAATAGATAGAAGAGAGATTGAGAATAAAACAAATAAATAAAAGCTATAAGTACCTGAAGAGCTTGAGAAGTCAAGCAAAAAGCACAAGAACAAGGTGAGAAGAGGCAATGAATTTGGTCTTCAAGCCTCCACCAAACTCTCAAGTTGCCAAAAAAAGAAAACCCAAAAGAGAAACTAAAAAGTACAAATTGTGTAGAAGATAAGGCCAATAACAAAAATTATATATAAAAAAAAGAATTTTAATTCTTTGGCAAGCTTTGCA
>JAYMSZ010003516.1:0-10477 GCA_036897665.1 Pelargonium citronellum | reverse complement strand
ACAAAGTTATGAATTTTAAAGTTTATGTCGTAAAATAAAAGGTGAAAGAATGGGAATGGGAATCTCATTCCATCCAATATAGGTGGGAATCAAAATACACATGGGTGAGGGAATGGGAATGGGAATGGGAATCGGAATGGGAATGAGCGAGTTTTAATCCAAACACCATCAATGGGAATCCCATTCCCATTCCCATTGTCCATTCCCATTCCCAAACCAAAATTGTTAATCCAAACGGTACCTCAGTGTAAGATATGAAATATTTTAATAAGCATATTCATATCTATTTTTATCAATAAATAGATGATGCGAAGTTTGCCACCCGTACTGCCACATTATTTTGTAAAAAAAAAAAGAATTTGTACAATATTTAGCACATTTAATACTTGTTTTAGATTAAATATAGAAATACATGATAATGTGTTTTGATTTGCAGATGGGACTATATACAATATGGAGATAAAGTGGTGAAAGATATGGATAGATTGACTGCTTTCAAGGAGGGACTAACCACTTGGTCTAAATGGGTTGATTCAACGGTTGATCCTACCATCACCAAAGTCTTCTTCCAAGGCATTTCTCCAACTCATTTCAAGTAAGTAATGACATAAACTCCTATATATATTCTTGTTGATTCATTAACATTCAATTTCTTATAATCCCAATTAATTTATACTCAATTTACTCAATTGACAAATTCGTTTACTATAGAAGTATAATCAAATTATTTAGGAAAATGGTCCAAAATGGTCCCTGAATTATCCAGTTTGTATCATTTTGGTCCTTGAACTATCAAATGTGTCATTTAAGTCCAAAAGATATGCGAAAGAGTCATTTTGGTCTGTTCATTAAAAAAATATTTTTTTAAATAAATTCCTCGTTATCAAGATTTAACGGATTCCATCAGGGCTCGGTTTTTGAAAACGTTTCGACTATAACAGCTCTTTCGCTTATCTTTTAGATTGAAATGACACGTTTGATAGTTCAAGGACCAAAATGTCACAAACTGGATAGTTCATGGACCATTTTGAACTTTTTTTCCAATTATTTATTATATACACGTTTTGATTGAGAAAACGCTGTATTTATTTATTTACGTGTTTGTTGATTTGGGAACATACAGTGGGAGAGAATGGAACGATTCGAAGTCAACATGCGCAGGACAAACCCAACCAGTGAGCGGCTCCGATTATCCCGGAGGGACACTGCCAGCTGCGCAAGTAGTGAAAGATGTTTTGGCAAATATGAAGACAAAAGTGACGTTGTTGGACATTACGAGGTTGTCGCAGCTGAGGAAAGACGGCCACCCTTCTTTTTATGGCATCGATGGCAAAAATGGAAATGATTGCAGCCATTGGTGTCTGGCTGGTGTTCCTGATACTTGGAATGAATTGTTGTATGCATTTCTTGTTTCAGGAGATGGAAATACAAAAATATGATTATACATAGTAATATTGTGCATTAAAAATATATCGAATTCTTAATAAAACTCTTATTTTTAAAATTATTGACTCAAAAGACTTGTTTGGTTAGAACTAATGATTCATATTTTTCTATAAAGTCGAGGTCTTGGTTGACCATTATTCTTAGTTCACTTGGATCCATCTAGGGCGCCCCTTCTACTTTGGGCGGGTCACAATGGAACAACACAAATTTAATGGGAGTCAACCCAAAAGACTAGTCTAATAGGTGTGAGAACTCATAAACTTAAGAAGCTCTTTGGTACATAATATTTATCTGATGGTGGGAGTCAACACGAACACGACACATTTAATAATTGTGCTAACTTATTTTTTTTAGGTTGACACAAAATAGAGGGTGGTGTTTGTGTGTTGAGACACAAATTGTCTGCTCTAATTTTCATGTAAATAATACTACTATCCATATTGGGTTTACAATGTAATGTAAAATAATAGTAATAAAATATCTCCAAAGCATGTTTTTTTTCGAACAATCTCCAAAGCATGTTCATTAAACTTGATCATTATTTTTAGCAAAAAAAAAAAACCTTGACCATTAAGTTTCCACCTTCCACACTCAACTTATTTTTCTTGCAAACCCAAAACAAATGGCATTTTCGTCTCTCATCCACGTCAGTCTCCGTCCAGTTCCTTCTCTCCAATTCCCTCACTCTCCACTTCCGAGAAAACCCCCAATTCTCTTCCCAAACCCTAGCCCCAGACCACTCAAGATGGTGGTTCACAGAGCCCAAGCCTTCTCAGTTGATGAAGCTCTGTCACAAGCCATCAGCTTGATCCAATCTTCTCCTCCCACGTGGCAATCTGCCATCCTCAACAACGTCCTGATCTTCGCTCTGGGTTCTCCGATTCTGGTTTCTGGATTGTCGCTCTCTGGCATTGCTGCGGCTTTCCTGCTTGGTACTCTCACTTGGCGCGCTTTTGCCCAACCTGGCTTCCTTCTTGTTGCTACATACTTCGTCATTGTAAGCAAATTTTGATCATTTTTTATTTATTTATTGTAATTTACACTTTTTGAGGTAGATGTGTGTATTGGGTGTGATGTGTTTTTGTGAAATTTGATTGCTTTTTTACTTGGGTTTGTCATCATAAAAAAAAAGGTCTTTGTACATATTGGCATTTGATTCAATCTTTTTATGTTTACCCTTGTTGAGCTGGGTATGATCTATACTGTGAAATTTGATTTTTTGTCTTGCATTTTGGGCCATTTGGTTCCTTATGGTTGCTGCTTGCTACAGTTCATCACTCTGAGCAGGGCAATGTTGGTTTGTGTATCAAATACAGATGTGTGCTGTGAAATGTGATTGTCGGTTTTCATTTTTGGGGCCATATGGGTGCCTTCTGGTTGGTCAACCAAATTATGTTTGGAAATGTATTGTACTGTGAAGTTTAATCATGGGCTTTAGATCTTCCGCAATCTGGATTTCTTAATGTTGCCGGTTACAGGGTTACTTAACCATTGTTATTCTGTTATACACGTTAATATACATAAGTATGTGTACATATATTAGCTAATACTTGTTGTCGCACTCACTTGGCGCGTTTTTGCCCAACATAGGTTCCTTCTTGTTGCTACATACTTCGTCATCGTAAGCAAAATTTAATTCTTTGTTCTTGAAATTTACAGTTGTGGAGGTATATGTGTGTATTGGTTGATGTGTTTTTGTGAAATTTGATTGCTTTATTAGTTGGGTTGATCATTGTAAGCAAAACAATTTCCTTGTACATGTTGTCGTATTTGATCTACTCTTTTTGTGTTTACACTTGTTGAGGTAGAATCACCTATTGGGTTTGATGTATACTGTAAAATTTGATTATGGGTTTTACATTTTGGGCTATTTGGGTTCCTTCTGGTAGCTGCATACTTCAGTTCATCACTCTGAGCATGACAATGTCGGCTGATGTATCATGTTTCGATGCGTGCTGTAAAATATGATTGTGGGTTTTCGATTGTGGACTATATGGGGGCCTTCTTGTTGGTGCTTACTCCAGTTCATCACTGTAAGGCTGGAACTTGTAATCATGAAGCAAGATAGTGTAGACTTCAAATTCTGTTTTGAAATGTATTGTCCTGTTAAGTTTGATTGTGAGCTTTGAATATTCTGCCATATGAGTTTATGATAATTGCCACTTCACCATTGTAAGTCTGTGACACGGAGGTCAATATACACGAGTAGGAGTAGATACATTAGCTAATACTTTTTGTGGGTTCTGAATTTTAGTATTTAGAGTTCAACCATGACTAGTTACAAGTGAAGCATGTTGTTTTTTTTCTCCAATGCTACGATTTTGAATCAGGGTTGAAACTGAAAAATTATTAGGAATTTGGTTTTGCTATTCTGAAGATGAGTTGAATTCAAATTTGACTTTAGAAAGCTCATTAAGAAGTGTATGGGAGTCTACTTTTAAGCTTTACAAGCTTGAATCAGTTGAGATCCAGCCCAATTTGATGTACAACTTTTAGATATTTCCATTGATGATTCATCATTCAACTTTCCTTAATGCCTGGTTTGATCCACCTTGAATTTGCCTAATAACCTTTTCTTTTCTTTTCTAATTTGCTATTCAATTGATATTGTTAGAAATTAGTGTATCTTCTAGTTCTTGAAGAGTCGTATGTACTGTAATGACTAATGGGATCAAAACATTCTGTATTTGTCAGGGAACAGCAGTAACGAAGGTGAAAATGGCTCAGAAGGAGGCTATGGGGGTGGCTGAGAAGAGGAAAGGAAGAAGAGGACCAGGCAGTGTCATTGGTTCCAGTGCTGCAGGTTGTGTCTGTGCTTTTCTCCCATTATACGGAGTGGGAGGAATTGCATTTCTTCAGCTGTGGCAACTCGGATTTGTTGCCAGTTTCTGTACTAAGTTGAGTGATACCGTCTCAAGTGAGATCGGCAAGGCATACGGAAAAACAACGTAAGTACTGTATCTTTGATTTGTATTCTTCAAGAACCTCCTTCTAGTGTTACTATTCTGTAGTTTTGTCAAATAGCATGAACCCAAACCAGATTTATATCAACAATTGTGTAGACATCCATGAACTAGGGGCAAAATTGAGCCAAATCAAGCCTAAAACTGTCGGGGCTCAGCTCGACTAAGTACTTTTTTTTTCTCGGTTCGAGCTTGAATGAGCTTTTATAGATTCGAACTTTAGCTCGACTCGGTGAAAAATAGATCAGCCCGGCTCTTTGGCATTTTTATTACAGAATAAAATTCCTTAAAATTTAAATAAAACCATTAGCACATACCAATGAGCATTAATAATACCTCATTTGCCCCGAAATGAGCGTCTATTTTGAGAAAAAATTAAGGAGAAGTTAGTTAATATTCTACCTTTCCTCTTTCAAACCTGTGAACATGTGTTGTAACAAACTAAAGGGATACTAACTAACTTATTATAGTAATTCATGCATAACTATCTTCCCAAAAAAGAAACAAGACACTCATTTTGGGACGGAGGGCGTAATGTTTAATGAGCAGCTCGTTTACAGCCCTACCATGAACAGAAAGCCGAGGGATGTAAATGTTCTTCTTAGAGAAAGGGAAAAATAACATGACTTTCCTTTCAAAGTAGCACTAGTCAAAGTTGTCACTTTTTCATTTTGTCTTTTCTTATCAGGTATCTAGTTACAAATTTTAAGATAGTCCCGAGAGGAACAGAAGGGGCTGTGAGTGTTGAGGGAACCTGTGCTGGACTTCTGGCATCAATTGTGCTTGCCTCTGTTGGTTGTCTCATGGGTCTGGTAATGTTTGTTTCACATTTACGTTCTGAGATTTGGATAGTGCTCCTATCTTTGGCTTTTTAAAATAACAATAACGCACTTCTTAGGAGAAGTTACTGCCAAATGAATTTGTTAACATTACTTTTTGGTTCTTGGTTTAAGCTAATGACTACCTTACATGATAAAAAAACACAACAAAAAATGGGTTGGTATTCTTTATATTTAAATGGTGTTTTTCTTGGTTAGAAATTCTTTGTCTGGCGAGTTTAGTTTTAGGTGACATTAAAAACAAAAATAACAAATTTGGGTGCATCACACATCGGATTGTTGAAAATGTGAATTCTAAAGTTGGTACCTGGAAACATATATATGCCCTTAACTGAGCTATATGGCGATACAATGAATTATTTACGAGTATTTGCAAAGGAGTTGTACATTTAGTTTTTGTGTCTTTGAACTTTGCATTTAGTAACTTAATGTTTTTTTGTGAAACAGATAAATGCTAATGAAGCAATAATATGTGTACTAGCTTCCCAGATCGCCAATGTTGGTGAAAGCGTAATTGGAGCTGCATTTCAAGAAAAAGAAGGATTTCGATGGGTAGGGAATTGTTTTACAAATCACATGGTTTTATCATATTCAATTGTGTGCTTTTTTCTTCAGCCCCTATTTCAATTTGTGTCTTTCAATTGGTTAATAGTATATGAGAGTTCGAATTCAATCAAGTTATGAAGCTTGGTTTGGAGATGGCATAGTGTGTGGATCATCGGTTTGTTCAGCTTTACTAATGTCATTCATGCCTGAACCCAAGCAAATTCAGGCTGTGTAAACTATACACGTTATGGTTATAAACTGCACAATATTACCCAAGAGCACAGTAGTGTCAACAATTCTGAATCGCTTGTTTGGTCTGTGTTCCACTATCACGAATCCTTCTCACGTTCCATTTCTCTGATCACGTTTGCAGCTTAACAACGATGCTGTCAACGTCATCAACATAACCATGGGCAGCATTTTAGCGGTCTTGATGCAGCAAGTTGTGCTCCAAAACTGGCCTTTGTAAATTATTGTCCAAGCCATTCCTTTTAGATCAGATCATGTCTCTTGCTGATAAAGTTGAAGTGCGAGGGCAGATATATCTCAGATGACGAATTGACTAAAACACGGCATTGCTTACTTTTTAGCTCTCATTGATTCGGTTGTGGAGAACAGCAAGATCCCAAAAATATATCAACAGAATATGTACAATGTGAATATAGAATCTCATTGTAACAATTAAATTGTCATTGTTTTGCAACTAGCTATAATCTGAACTCTTGTATATAAGATAGCTTTCATTATTGTTTTGCATTTTACTTGCTTTATTTAGCTTTGCAGCATAACAACTAACAAGTCCAAAATACATAAACGGACACATTTTCACAGAGTTGTGCACAAAGGTGAAAACCAGGCAATAAAATTTAGACAAAAAATGGGGTGAGAGAGGCTCGAACTCTCGACCTCAGGATCACTCAGAAGCTATGAGACCTACGCGCTAGCCAACTGCGCCACCACCCCTATGCTACGTCTTCCATCTTTTTTATATTAGTTCAAAAAGTAAAAGTACTTAGGTAGCTTATAACAATGGTTAAATCTAGTCACGTCCTTCTTTTGCAAAAGTTGAGATGGCATAAACTCCAGCAGTATACTCAGTTATTCGTATAATTGATGCGATGATTTTAACGACACTGTGATTCTCACAAGCTGTAGCACACAGTAATTTGGACACAAGTTATTTCTTCTTGGGAAATGTTAAATTCAAGTGGTGTTGGTGCAACACACATTTTGCATCAATCAATATTTGTAAACTCGGTATTGTTTGGTTACCTGCAAATTTAATAATATTGCCTATTTTTTGCAATGATAAATATATGTAAGAAAAAAATGCATATCCATCCAGCACACATGCGTTGATCTTCTTCCTTTTTATGGGATATTCACTTCCACAGTAATTTCATCTTTCCTAGTCCGACAAAAGAGTTTTAGATAACAATTGAATTGAGACTTTTGATCATGAAAGAGAATTAAGAATAAGAATGTAACTGTAACCCATATGCTAATGGCACATTTGGTTGTAACATAACATTTAAATGGTTATTGAAATTTCAGTTTTCATGGTTACAGGCTTACAGCACAGACAAGCCCCACAGAATGTGCAATGAAGCATGGTACATGTATGCAATTTCAAATCATCAAGTAGCAGCCAACAATATCAATTCTAACCAGCAAGTGCAGAACATTTTGAGCAAACAAAACATTAACTTATATTAGAACATTACAAGACTTCCAATACATATCAAAGATACTGACCATCCGGACTCTTAAGTAACTCTAAGGTCTACTAAGTAGAACTCGAGTGATAATATGTTGACTAAATTACCCTTCCCCAATGACCTATAAGGCTATAATCAACTTCACTTATTTGCTGACAACTTTCACTTTCTAATGCTGCAATTCCTAGTAAGAATATACTTCAAACAACCATGCAACATTTTCTTTTGTGTTGATCTCACAAACCCAGAACGACAAAGGATCTATCTGTGCATATAGAAAAGTTACAAGTCCTACCACCAAGCAGATAGTGTAAACTCAATTTCATGCCACAACCAACTCCAACACATTGCGAGCATATGAAGGATTGAGAGAACAAACTAGAACTGTCGCCTTCGTTTTGCAATGTGTTGACCATGACAGGAACTTTGCACAGTTGAGAATGAAACATCAGGCACAAAAACTGCGTCATCAGATAGGTTCTGAAAGTTTTTTGGCCAGTATAATCCCGAGGCTGTGGGTGGAGAAGGCATTTGAGGCACCGCCCAGGAGTTCTCTGGCACCTGACCCAGACAATCATCATCCTCTAGTTCTTCTTTGCCCGATCTTAGCATTGAAGAATTGCTAGAGTCTGTATGCTTGCCACTATCGGCCTGACAGAAAATACAGCCAAAAAAATGATCACATAGGCTAAATTAAAATGACAGAAATTGTTTGCCTGATCTTAGTATTTATTGTCTTCTATTAGTATTGCATATATTCTTAGCGTACCGTGTTCGTGTCATGTATCTTCTACCTATGTCTGTGCAACATAGGTTTCTGGATCTTCACATGTAACGTAAGCATACTCTTCAAGAAGTATACACTACTGTCTAAATTAGTATGAAAAGAGAGTACACCGTGCAATGAACACGACAAAACAACAACATTCACAAGGCCAAAACGAAACACGAAAATACGGTACAGACTATGCATGTGTACCTTAGAGGAGGCATTTTCCATGAAGCTAAAACTTTGGTTGAAATCGTCTAGTTTAAGAAATTCATCTATCTGCCACTGTGAAATGCTTTCTGCCACAGAACCCCCAGCAAATGACACCTTTGTAGATGGGAAATCCCCAGCGGGTCCCTGTAAGGGTAAAGCATCATTGGGATTCCCACCTAATATTGTAGGAGTGCCATTTCTAGATTGCCCCAAAGGTGATTTCAGTGTGGATGAGGAAGCAATGGGTTCAATAGGTTCAGGACCTACTTTTACTCCAGTAACCAGGAACCTCTGATGATTGGACACAAAGCTATTTGCTGTGTGTATGGCAACATCACATTTCCTACAAAGTAAAGCTCGATCTTCCAAACAAAAGAAGAAACCAACTGTGTCCTGTAACAGATTTTGAAAATTACAACTCAATCCAGAGTTGTATAAGTAGCACAGACCAACAAGTTTAAGGAAATTACAAAAACCATGAAGCAAAAGAAATTGGGTACATGCAAACTAGCTCCCTGTTTAAAATTATAGCAATTAGTATATATCCATCCAGATAGTATCACAGCAATATTTATCACTTTTGGCATTAAGAATCATTTGAGCCAATCACTCACTTCAAAATCTTACATTACACTGCGACAAAATCCTAAATTTTTACTTGTGAATTTCATTCCAACTAAGCTCAATACAAATAATCTAGCTAACAAATCAAAACCAGAGATCAAACTGAACTAACAAATTTAAATTCTACAAACCTCCTCACTCATGAACTTCATTTCAACGGGGTTGGATTTATGGGTTTAAGGGGAAAACTAACAACTATAGGGTGACGCCCGGGTGAGAAACACAGGCCGTATAGGCCTGCTTGTCCAATTGCTTATAAAAATAAAAATGAAAAACTGAGCTCTGAGCTCAATACAAATACCTAGCTTCCAAATCAAAACAATAGATAATAAAACTGAACTAACAGATTCGAAATTCAACAGACCTCATCATTTGCCCAAAATTTTACGCAAACAAATCTTCCAACAACAATTGGAATAGTACACAACTTGAAAATCATTAAAAAAAATTCCAACTTTTACTCATGAACTTCATTTCAACTGAGCTCAATACAAATATCTAACTTCAAATCAAACAAGAGATAACAAAATTGAACAAATAAAGTCAAAACTCTACAAACCTCATCATTTGCTTAAAATTTTCAGCACACGTCAACAAATCAAGTGCAGATCAAATGACAGAAACAGCACAAATGGTGAAACTACCAAACCTGGCAAATATCACATTTGGGCATCTGAGAAGCCGAATTGGACAAAGCAACTCTCTGGTGCTTGCTCGCGAGCTTGTTCGCAGCATGAACCTTCTTGTCGCAGTCCCAGCACAGCGCCGCCTCGTCCGCGCAGCACAGCACCGTCGCCTCCGCCACCTCGCACACGTTGCACTGAATCTTCATCTTCTCCTCCAAAGTTCCGATTTAAGCTCAAATTTCCAAAATCCAGAACACTAAATCGCGATCCGAACGCAAAGATCAGTCAGTTTCTGGTGTCTCTCTCTCTCTATAATTCATAACTTTCTCTCTCTAAAATCTTCTGCGGACGAAGATCTTTTGGTTTCGGAGGAAAAAGAGACGCTGGTGGTGGGGAGTGGGGACCGGAGTGAGGACGAGGATGATCGTGAAATGTGGAGGGTAAAATGGTCTAATCGTAATTTTTTATTTTTTATTATGACATTGTGAGGCTGAGAGTGAAAGTTGGATATTTCCACGTGGCAGTTTTTGGTGAGTGTCGTGTCATAGGAAACCGCCTCTGCTGTCTCTGTCCCAAGTGGAAATGCTACTAATTATTTTGTAATAAATTATTGTTCACAATTTTACATGTACACCCTCGTAGACGATTTTACAATGTTTATTCGTGTATTTACATACATTTATAAGTGTAAGTGTGATATAAAACTAAATGTTTCAACAAGAACATGTATATA
>JAYMSZ010003515.1:0-10479 GCA_036897665.1 Pelargonium citronellum | reverse complement strand
TTGTTGTTGGTGGTGGTGGTGGTGAAGGTGTCTTCTTGTGTGGTGGTGGTGGTCATGAAATAGTTGGGTTGGAGATCAATAAGAGAAGATGGTGGTGGAGGGGTAGTATTGTAATTATGTGATGAGGAGGGTGGTGATTGATGAACAAAAGATGATAGCTTCTTCTTGAGCTTGGTGTTCCAGTAGTTCTTGATATCATTGTCAGTCCTTCCTGGCAGCTGAGCTGCTATTATTGACCACCTATACATATATATGCACATGATCATTGCATATAATTACATATATAGATATGAGATATATTAAAGAAAATGAAACTGTTTTTTTAGGCTAAATCAAACTTTTAGTACTAATAATACAATTGACAATTGAAATTACAGTCTATCTGTTCTAATGAATTTGTAGAAATGAATTGATTTATCTAATCTAATTTATGAATCACTTAATCAAGTCAATGAGAAGAGGATGACACATTAAATTTCACTACTGCTCAATTAACCCTATAAATTTGCAAGAACATAAGGATATATGATGAATTCAATTTTTTTTACTGAGTTATCGTATCTTTACTCTTTGACCCAAGCGAAAAACTTTTTAGTTTAGAGTTTTTGCGTCGTGACGTCGTCTATGCATATTAATATATCAAAATTTAAATTAATTATTAACTTTATGAGGCTTGCTGGCTAAAGGATAGATCTAAACTAAATTAGGTTCTTCATGTACATCATGTTAATTAACAAAAACATTAAATCATAGAAAAGAGAGCAAATGATCATGTATCTTTCTTAGTAAAAAAAAAATGATCATGTATCTTTCTTGATCCCTCCCATCCAAAAAGAAAATTATTATTGTCCTTTTCTCCTTTGATGAATACAATATTAATTAAAATAATCTAATCTCCACAACCACTACTACTAAAACCCCAATTGTTTATTAAAAACTTGAATGAGTCATGAAGTAACAAGAACCCAGATGGAGTTTTAGATATAAAATTATACAATAATTAATGAGAGATAAAAATTAAAATTACCTGCTTCCAATGGTGGCAAAGAGAGTGCAGATAATCCTGTCTTCATCATCAGAGAACTCTCCATGCTTAATGTTGGGTCTCAAATAGTTTAGCCATCTCAATCTGCAGCTTTTCCCACACCTCTTGAGCCCTAATTTTTTTTTAAATGAAAAAAATTAAATTAAGCAAAAAAGTATGAAGATATTTTAGTTGATAATACTAAAAAAATAAAAATAAATAAAAATACCAGCTTTGTGGGGGAGAGCAATCCAGTTTCCACCAGTTCCACACTTGTGAATATAGTCCTTGAGCTTTGCATCTTCTTCAGGTGACCATGGTCCTCTCTTCACTTTTGCCTTGTCACAACATGGTGCTCTTCCCATTTCTCTCTCTCTCTCTCTCTCTTCACTTGAGAGCTTATGTTTTATGGGTTTTTGGAGAAGAAGCTAAGTAGTGAAGAGGGTTGTGTTTCTACTTTAAAGAAGAGAAGACCTTGGAGGTTCAAGTTGAGACATCAATCAAAGGATATTTTGACATGTTTATATATATTTTTGAGGTGGATTGAAATAGAGAGAAGGAGACAATGAGAGAGACAAAAGGATGGGAGAGAAGTCAAAGGAGAGGGGCTTGTTGTTTCAATAATATATCACTATGTATATTATTGAGAGCTTTCAACATATCAATAAATAATTGTATCCCATCCCCAAGGTAGATAGAAATATGTGATTTCAGACACTTAAAACAATATAATTTCGAATAATTGGTCGAAATGAATATCAGAATTACGTAGAAGAAAAATTAATTTTTTTTTTTAAAAAATACTATGCACGTCTCTTTTAAATGAAAATCAATCAAATTATGCGAATTTAATATTCTTCTCAATAACTTATTTAAAACTATTTCGCCTTAGTGTCTGATTAACCTAACTTTGTAAATCGATTTACCTATATTTTATCTTTTACATGTACACAATTTAGGTGAAACATACGATAGATAATGTAAGTTTATTCAGAATTACTAGTCTCACTCTCTTGCTGACTTGTAGTGTTATGCACTTGAATATTCTTATTAGTAATTAGCTTCAACATTGGTGTGCAATCTTTTTTTTTTGTTTGTCTCTCATCTTCGTATTGATACTTTAAGGCTATGTTTCAGAACATGAATTTGATTTGAAATTTTGGATTTAAAATGTTGTAGTTCAAATACAAATATAATGTTTGAATAATTACAAAATTTCAAATAACAAGATAAAAATTATCATTTGAAATCTCATGTTCTGTATGTTTTGAATGCTATTAGATTTGACTCAAATGCAAATCCAAAATTTTGAAATTCACAAACACACTATGTACTAAAAACCTCGTATGATTCTAGACGGTCCATTTAGTATTTTAGTCATAGTTTGGTACATATCATGGGTTTAGTACCATTCAACATACAGTCCAACAAATTAAAGCAATGCTCAAAAGTCTATATAGTTTAGTAGTAAACATATACTAGTTAATTACCATAAATTAATGAAACTTATATGCAGAAGCTAACTTGCTTATGTTGGCTACCTTTAGGATATGAAGATATCTTCAACAATATTAATTACTTATTCCTTTTACATGTCCCAATAATTGTCGAAGATGGTGAGTTGTGCATAATAAAAACATGTCATATATATTATTAGGAAAAGTTGGGTCACACAAGAACAAAATATTTTAAAGGTTATTTGTGTATGGAAATTAGCTATTTTCTACATGAATTATAAAAGATCTTCATGTCATGAATAATAAAACCTATATTTTCACATGTATAGCATGCTATTACGTACAGAAACAAAATGGTTAATTATTCGATGACATTCTTTTCATGTTTGATAATTTTACATTTCAATCAATGAATCATAGAGATTTATTGAAAAATATTCTGATCCATGTTAAAATTTAATAGAAAGAGTTTTGTTTAGAAACTTACATAACTTAAATTTCAATTAAATTTGATGACTAACAATTCACACAGTTAATCACACAAAAATGATTTGAATTGCATAAGATAGAAATCTTAATTTTGATTTATTATGTATGCAAAACTAAAATGATGTTGCTACTTCTTTTTCGAACATCTAACAATATGTCCAAAAGACATCAGACAACTTCACAATGAATTTTTTTTTATATAGTTTTATTCTGAACAAAGCAAATAATCATAGTCTATGAAAGTTTTTACTAGATGGACATCTTTTATTTGTGTTATTCTATATCTCAAAGTGATTTGATGAAATTGTTAAATTATATTTGAATATATTACATATCGCTTACACTCCAATAAAATTTGGAAACAAAAATAGTTTTTGAGCACGATAAGGTAATATGGTGTGTATATATATACACACACCATTAATAAGGTGGTGACATCTTATTAAAAATCTTGAATCTGGGTGAGTCGTTCCGCTCCTACCAATTCACTTGGATGGGTATGGATGAAATTAAATAAGTTGTCATCACCTCATTGGTCTGACATAGTCTAAGCAAAAATAAAAAAAACTTGGCTTAAATTTATTTTCCTGTATATTCCTTCCGTCCCAAAATGGATGTCTTGTTTCCATTTTTTTTGCAAAAATTAAGGATCACAAGATAATTTAATGTGTTTTCAATATTACCCTCATTTTTCCACCTACACTGTGCACCCCATAAGTGATAAGGATAATATGACGAAAAATATGATATAATAGCTTAAAAATAGAAACATGACACTCATTTTGGAACAAAAAATTTAGACAAACAGGACATTCATTTTGAGACGGAGGGAGTATATAACTTTTTAATATCGTCATAAATCATGCTTTTCATGTAAATTTGGAGTGAATATGACACCCAATACCACATGATTTATAGGTAGAATTATTTATTAATATTTTAAAAGGTACAAATCTCAATTTGGACTTACTGCATTATTGTTCATGATCATTTCAAAGATTCAAACAACATGTTTTTCATGTAGAAAAATTTGCAAATACACATACAACAGGCCAAGACTTTTAATTGGTTGTATTTGATTATGCGTGTAACCTTTTTGAGGGCCCATTTCTATTAAATAATATACCTTTATTATATCAACATAGAAATAAAGTATAATTATTATATAATAATCCAACAGATTTTCGAGACATATTGTACTTAAAATTGATACGCTGGGGATTTGCAAAATTTAAAATTATATAGCATAGCATAGCTTGAAGATAATTATATTTAAATTTGAGAAAAATGTATATCAGCTGACTGATATAACTTTATATCAGTTGCAACCTAAATCTGCCAATGAGATTATGACAACTCATTAAAATTTACTTTTATCAACCCAAGTGAATTTGTGGGAGCGGAGCGACCTGCTCGGGTCCATAATTTTAAATAAGGTGTTACCACCTTATTAGTGCAACTGATCTAAAATTATATCAGTTAACTGATGTCCATATTACTCTTTAAATTTTCATTGTAAAATACATGTATAAAATATGGCTAAAGCTACCATTAGTCTATAATACAATACGTGTTTATCACAATTGTTTTTTCTACTAATCTCTTAAATCACAAATTCATTCTATTTAACTGGTTCTTTTGCCCAACAATGCTAGGGTGTCTGTTTATCGTTGTTTGATTAAACAATTTATTCTATAAGGTCTTCAATTATTCTACTACAATTTTATATTCAAAAACCAACAACATGATATATATAGTATTTCAAATCCTAAGAATTTTGGTTCATTTGACTTATTTGAGAAAACAAACTATTTATTGCACTAAATTAAAACTATAAGTATAAATTAAAAATTAATATTTAGTCTTTAGATAGTGAGTATTTAAATAATTATTAAGAAAACTCATTCTTCCTAATGAAATACCATGATATTTTTAGCATTTTTAAATGAGATTTTGAATTTGAATTATGTATAAGTAAAATAAATAATGTTTAAATAATTAAAAAAACATTTTAATTAATGGTTCGAATGCGTGGAAATACACCGATCATTGATTTATTTATTTATTTCATGTGTATATTACAAATTTCGTGTATGTATTAGGTTATACGTATAGTAGACGCACTACTTAATATTTCTTTTTAAATATTATATATTATATGACAAAAAATAATTGTTTTATTTTTGTATTACTTTTAAATTATTGTCTCTAATTTTAAATAATTTATCATAGAAAATACCTTTATATTTATTTAATTTGAACTATTTAATCATTTCAAAAAAAATTTTGAACTATTTAAACTTTATCATGAATCTTTTTTAAATTAAATTATATTATCAATAAAACTTATTTAAATAAAAATCAATTATCTAAATCAAATTTGAAAAGAATAGTTATCAATTAAAATTCTTTTAGTTTTGATGATTTAATTTATATTTAAAATATTAATAAATTGTAAATCAATGACATATGTCACTCAATCGGAATAACAATTGAAGAATTTGAAAAGACATTTGTCATGCATTTAGACATGGACTTCTCATATATATGTATATATATATTAGATAATAACATCATTGATTGTAAGCTTTTGCACGACACATGCCTAAGGAGGTTTAACACAATTTTCTCCAAAACAATTCATGTGAACTTTGTCTCGTTTTTATTTATTTATTTATTTAAATATCGAGCTTTTATTTGCGGGTTTTTTCGCGAACCGAGTGAGCCACGAGTTAGTTAGTTTTGACCTATTTGTCAAACTCGTCTAGATGGATTGGTCTTCAACTTCAAATCTTCAATTTTATATTGTTTTTGTTAACGTCGGATATGAATTAATAAATTACTAACTTGTCGCGTAACAAAATGGTGGTTTGCTTGCATTCACTCTGTACTTTGACACAAGATTTTGACTATTGCCTTTTTCTTTTTCTTTTTTCATATTAGCCAATTTTACAATAACTACAACCTAAATTTTTTCAGATAAATATTTGACAAAAAAAAATATATTGCTAAATGTTTTTTAGGTCACCAACTTTTCGATCGTCGTCTTCAACAATTTAATATTAATTAAATGATTAAGATGGAGTTGTTCATCTTATTTTCCTACTACTGTCCTTTTGTTTTCAATTTTAATTAGCTGGTAAAAAAATTAATTAGGCTCAACACGTTGCTAATCTACACGAGTCCATCAAAACCTGCATTGTAACGAGTGAGGACGTGTCACTCATTTGTAATAAATAATAATCAAATTAATATGATCAAATCACACTGAAATCAAAGAAGTCAACAACATCAATGGTTGAGATCGAACTCACGTAGAATGATCATGATTGATCGTGGTCAAGCAAGCCTGAAAGTGTGCATGGTGGTAGTTTGTTATTTTTCTTATCGGTCGGACAACTTAAGAGAGACTTGGATCTGAGACTTCAAAAAGACCAATCGTTTTCGTTGCTATTTACTCCAATAGTTGTTGGCGGCAATCTTGTAATTAAGTGAACATAGTATCTATTTTTGTGTGGGGGTACGCATACTAAACTAAAGAAAAGAGTATTCTTATCAAGTTGGATCTAAAAATGTACATGATTTTATCGGGAAATTTTTCTTAAGTGTTAACCTGTCGTGCCACTTGATGGGTCAGACAAATGTCACAAATCGGTAGAATTGGTCCCGTGTGATGCCCGAAACTCGAGGTCGTTGTCCGTCCCCTTGGATTCTTCCCAAAGGCTCACATTTAGCCTTTACCCAACGTAGCACTCAGCGCTTGTCTCCGTACAAACTCCTCAATCAATTATTGTAACTATAGTACTACACTTGACCTCATATCTCCTCATATATATCAATTAGGAGACACATGCCACCACAAACCATTTGCATTTGCCACTTGTGTTACAATGATTCACTACAATCCCGAGCTGACTTTGATATCAATTCTCAAATACTAAGAGAACCGATCTCGTGCGGCACCTCAAATTTCGCATTTGAAGGGAGGAGTCAATCTTATCTATGAACATAAGCACAATAAGCATAAAATAGGACAAATAGTTTATACTTGTATCATGAAAATAAGACTCACATCCAATTATTACAAGTATAGAAGTATGTGACATGACTAAAATCACCTAAAACCGCTTTGAAGAGACATATTTTCTTGATTTGTAACACTAACAAAAATAAAAAATTGTCCAATAACTACACGTGAATTTCTTGGTCCGGCCCGTTTAGACCCGTGTTCAAATTGCTAGCTAGGTAGTAGGTACATGCATGCCACGTGCGAAGACTGTACTGCCTGTGAAATTGATGAATCTGACTTTGTTAGATTCGACGACGAAATCTAAGAATCAGAAGACAAATTCGAATCCAATTTGGAAAGAATACCAAATTAGATCACATTTGTTCAAATCAAATCGAATTTTATATTTTGGTGTAAAATGTACTTATACGAGTGATTTTCTGAAATGATATGATCTAATTAGTATTTTTGTTGAATAATTAATCCATTCCAATGTAAAAATTTGTCAAATCCAATAGTCACAATTTTAAATCGAATTGAATTTCTGGTGTGTCCTATCAAGAGTCAATTTAGAAATAAATAAATTATTATTCACTTGCCAATGTCACATAAGTTTGGGATTCCATTATCCTCTAAACCTTATTGAAAATAAAAAAGAGAGGCTAGAACCGAACAAGATTAGGGTTTTAGGCTCAACTAATGAAGATGACAGAAACTAAGAAAAGGAAGAGGTTGTCCGCAGATTGGTCCGATGATATTCCGGTGGAGCTATTGACCTTGATTGCCGACAACATCGACTCTATCAAATCTCACATTGTCTTCGCTGCAGTGTGTCGATCGTGGTACAACGTAATTTCTACATACCGCATCTCTGAACCTACTCCATGGCTAATGCTCTCGGAAAAACAAGACTCTGCTTCTCGAAGCTTCTTCAGCTTTCGGGGCAACAATGTATTCGACATCGAATTTCCTCCTGAGATCAAAGGAAGGCGATGCTGGGGCTCTCCTTTCGGCTGGATCATCACTTACGATACCAACAATGACGACATGAACTTGTATAATCCATTATCCAAAGCCTCCATTCCTCTTCCAAAACTCTTGCCATACTTTGCCAGTGTCAGCAAATATCGTGGATATGCGAGCATAGACTTTGTTCGTCGTCCCGCTTATTTGGAAAAGGCAGTTTTGACTGCGAGCCCCGACTCGCCTGATTGTATGGTATTCATAATTCCATCCATGCACGAGTTTGATGAACTTGTATATGCAAAACCAAGCGACACTCTCTGGTCTGACATTGAGGATGCTAACTTGGGGGATGTTTTGAGTTTTCGAGGGAATTTGTATGGATGTGAATGGGAGACCGGTAAAATTGTGAGTTTGAATTTTGAAACTGAGCTTCCCAATATTCAATTAGTCCTTAAAGGGTTCGCAGACGCGCCACCAGGAATGATTGATAGAGCAGGAGAGATTGGACATGAGTATCATCGAAAGAAGTATCTTGTTGATTTAGGAGGAGAGCTACATTTGGTTCTTCGCTATGTCGAACCAGCTTGGCTAAAGCTTGCAGAGATTGAGTACTACTCTTTGACGTACGACTTTGAAATTTACAAAATTGATTTGTCCGCTAAGGTTTGGAAGCCTGTCAAGTGTTTGGGAGATCATTGTTTGTTCGTAGGCACAAACAATGCTTTTGCAATTCCGGTTTCTTGTGATCATAAGCATGAACCAAATGGGAAAGGCTTATCTTTGAGACCCAACCGTATATACTTTCTTGACGATAAAGCTTTTCATAAGCAAAGCGATGGGTCTGATATGGGTGTCTTCCATGTCGGGAAGAGCAATTTCGGGACGAGACCTCTTGGAGAAAATGTAGAACCTTTGTTCGATCGCCATGAAACCAGACCACAACCATCCTTGTTAAAAACTTTGGCTTGTGGTTTATATTCTGATTCTTGTCCACCACTTTGGATAACACCGTATCTCCAGTAAGTAATTAAATTGTGTATAATTTTTTTTATCAGCAAGCGTGACAACTGAACTTCAGATAAAATCTCACTATTCTAATACATTTTTTGTGTAGATTTTACAAGCCAAGCTACAAATATCATCATCAAATTGTGGCCAAGGACAAGAAACTACCAAATATGAAAGGTTAGTTATGTGAGTTCTCACCGTAAAAAGGTGGTAACATAGTTTGTGTCTCCACTTTTGAACCGCCATAACTAAAGCAAGCAACTCGATATTAAGTTAGGTAGCATTTATTAAAAAATTTATAAGATATGCACATGAGCCATGAGATGTAACGGGAAATGTCTTATGATCACTAACTATTTTCTTCTTAACTTTTACGGAAAAAAAATCAAAACATTCATTTTAAGACAAATAAAATATATATTTTGATCTTCAAAAAATATATATTTCGAGGGATGGTCTAATATCATGGCTTTCTATGAATGGAGGATAAATACACACATTAATTGGTTTTATTAATACAAAATTACACATTTTTAGCACAAAAGTAGACATATTTCATCTTTGTGATATTTTCATTTCTGAAAAGTATAGTTGGATCGTACATCAAGATCACATCGAACGATGAAGAAGAAGATGACGAGATACACAAATTAAAGATTCAGTTAAAGATCCAGTTTACCCATAAGGAGAAACATGGAGTAAATAGAACACCATGGAGGGATTTACAGCAAGCTTAATCTTTGGAAACTATTTAGCTGGAAACATATTTATAGCATACTGTTAGTTGTTAGATGGATAGATATTTGAGTCCATTTAACTACTCATTTTTACCATTGTTATTAACGTTATCTTGGAAATTCATGTACTCGTTTTTTGTTCTGCTATTAGTTTATTTATGTATTCATTATAGAGCCACAGTTGAAAAGTTTTGAAGTCCTCTATTTATAATACACAACAACTCGCCTAGAGAACCTCTCAACTTTGTCGACATTTCTTAACATCTACTGAAGAAAATCTGAATAATATATAAAGAACTTGGATAGTCTTTTAGATCTTCAAATTACTAGCTTGAATTTTTTATTAAAAAAAAAATTGACATGCCTTGCTTAAGCCTTTTGTTTGAACCGAATTTGTGCCTTCAACTTATTTAGCCTCCTAGGGGGTGACGCAATGGTCAAGATACACACCTCCACGTAGGAGGTCGTAGGTTCGAATCCCATTGCATCGGGTGAGGTGGAGTTTGAGTTAAAAAGGGAGAGCTACCCCTATTGTGTAGCTCATTTAATTTTATTTTATTTTTTAAAAAAACTTACTTCTCATTATGCAGATGTTTTTTTTTTTTTGGAAATAAATTATATATAGATTGATTGAATTACTTTTTTTTAACAGAAAATAAGCTAGAATTTTATTACTTCAAATTGGACGATAACAAAAATAAATCTGATAAAGAGATCGAAGACCTAACTAACTTGTAAGTCATTCAGTTCACAGACCAACTCAAAAATAGAAAACTGACATTAGCCGCA
>JAYMSZ010003514.1:0-10481 GCA_036897665.1 Pelargonium citronellum | reverse complement strand
CTCTCTCTCTCTCTCTCTCTCTCTCTCTCTCTCTCTCTCTCTCTCTCTCTCTCTCTCTCTCTCATAAATTTTATTTGAAAGGACAATGTCCTCTCAAATAGCATTAAATATGTTATTTATTATTTAAATTTAAGCAATAAATTACTTTTGATGTTAAATGGATCACATATAAATGACAGAAGACATAAAAAAGAACTGCAGGTATCAACCTGCATTGGGAATTGGACACATGCAATCTGAAGATAATTATCTCTGTCATTATAATTAAGTTTGCTCTTAATAGTTTTCTCACCAATCAAGTCTGGTAATATACAGATTAAAAAGAATAACACATGCATAAATTAAGTGATAAATCAAATCTGGTAATATGCAAATGCAAAAGACTAACAATAATTATTATGCATAAATTAAGTGATAAATAAAATGGAGGTGGAATTCCGAATAATAAATAGTATCAGCTACCAGTCCTATATGGCTAGATATTTTTCTCTAACAGAAAGGCCAATAAGATGCCATAATTGTTCCATTGACAACTGTTTGGCAATAGTTTTGAGTATCTTCTCCATATGATTTGTTGGAATATTATGATGTGTTTTACATGTCACATAAAAACTGAATATTGTCTTATTTTGGCTTCAAATTTATCATATATATCTTAGATTCTTGAATGCAACCACTTCACATGTTGACAATGAAAAATGCATATTATGACACTAATACAAATAATAATAAAACAAGATAACATTACCATTTTAATTCATTTTGCGAACTCCATCAGACTCAGACTTGAACCAGTCTTTTTTATGTGTTCTGCATGTTTCACTGTCTCATAGACAAGAAAAGTGAAAAAAAAATTATATATAGTTATATTGAAACATTGGAAGTACGTAGGAGAGGAAGATGAGCACAACTACAAGTAGCAGTAATTTTAAATGACAAGCCTTTTTTAAAGAGCAAGTTAGGCTAAAGTGGGTGTGCACGTGCATACATGTGTATGTATATGTGGAAGCTCGCAAATGCATATGCAGACATGTGTGAGTGAATTCTGAGTCTCAGTTTTCAGTTTCAGAGGCTCAGACTCAGAGAGACACTCACTGTGTCATCAGTCATGGCATGTGGATTCATAAAAACCTAGTCAACTGCACAAGTACTTCTCCAACCCCCAAGAACATTTTCTACACTTTCTTTGTGTTCACTACAAGGTTCTACCATGTTTTCTTTTATATATATATATGCAATAAAAAGAAACCTTTCCCAATATCATTTTCAAATCTCGGAATTAGAATCTGAGAAATTCGTATCATTTGAAAGAAAAAAAGATCTGCAAATTCACTTCGCCGATCATAACACCAGTACTACTACTGCATAACAATTGGTTTCAGTTAAAAGCTAGACATTTTTAAGATTGGGAAATGGTTTCTGGCCATTGAAACTGAAGAAGAAAAGAGGAGGGGATTGAGATAGCTTTTTGTAGCTCCCACCACAATTGATTAAACACTACACATGCTAGTGTGAGATGCACAAGGGGAGAGGAGGAAAATAAAGCTAAAAGGCCACTTCTGTTACTTTCAAATAGCATATTTTCTTTCCAAATATGTAAACCCCAAAGTTAGTCACATTTTTATTTCTATACTCATGGTGTAAAGACTTGTTATGAGGGCCACTTAACCTAAATATCCCCCACCTAAAAGCAACTCTATTAATCATATCCTACAAGGGAGACATTACAGAAAAAGTATTTACCAAGAAAAAAACAAAAGCACTATTCTCATACTTAAGAGTTGGTTTAGTAGTCAGAAGTGAAGGGTCTAAAATCTCTTAACTTTCTTAGATTGTTACTAACAGTTTTTCCAAGAGCTTAATGACGGTAAGAGACTCGACAGATTGGTAATCAAGGGAGAGAGAGAGAAAGAGAGAGGCCTGTCTTTAGTGATGAAGGGATAGGTGTCCATAGAGTATGGAAGGGAAAATGGATGTGTACCCGGTTTTGTTAAGGGGGTACACAGTGCCAAGCTGTCTAGCATGTGAAGGGGTTGTGGGGTGCTCCGTTTTCACTAAAACCCTCCCAACTGGCAGTTTTGATTCATTCGCATAGAGATAGAGGAGCCGAATGAGGAGAGTCAGGACAAAACTAGTCTAGGATTTCACTCTGATTCTCTTTGGCCTTTTCCAATCCCACAAACCCTCCACTACTCTTCAACCTACTTCCTCATAACTCTAACTCAGCTCTCTACATATTACTCCACACTTCTTCTTGATATACAATATCTGAAGCAACAAAAAAATGAATGTGGCTTCAGAATACAGTAGTGGGTGTGAGTCTGGTTGGACTGTCTACTTCGACCACTCTTTCCTTTCTCCAGATACAGATATTACTGGGTTTGTTGATGTGCAGGGTTGTGGGTTTTGTGAACAAGAGTACAAGGGTAAGCAATTACAGGACGAAGAAGAAGAAGAAGAAGAAGAAGAAGAAGAAGAAGAAGAAGAAGAAGAAGAAGAAGAAGAAGAGGACTTATCTATGGTCTCGGATGCTTCCTCTGGGCCTCCACATTTCCAAGATGAACAACGCTACTCAAATGATGGCAATGGGCGCTTTTTTCCTGAAACCTGCGCTGCCTCATTGGGGAACAAGAGTGGCAAGAGGCAGAAAATCAAAGAACAAAGACGCCGCAAGGACCAAGAACTGCCTTCCTTGCTTGATGACACTGCAAGCTCCCCTCTTTTTAACTACAAGGTAGGTGAAAGAGAACAAGGATTAATAAGCAATGCAGTAGTACAATGTTGAATATGTTCTAGCTCTTCTCTCAATTAACCATGCATTCATTGTAAGTGGGAATTTTCATCATGATAACACTAATACTGGGTTTCTTGTAATTTGACAGAACAATCATACGACCCACCACAAACAAGCTTCAATGGAGAGTGTCTTGGACTTCTCACAAGGTTTCTCCTCAAATTTTGAGGTACTAAAATTTCCACTTCATATTTGGCTTCTTAGATACTTGCTTTTCATAAGAATTGAGCACATTTATAACCAGCAATCTCTTACAGGGGAGATCTGCATTGCAAGATCACTACAGTTTCTTGCAGCCTTCTGTGTCTGGAAATCAGCTTCCAAATAACCAGTTGAGTTCTGCTGTTTTTACTTTGTATGACATAATCATTAAGGTACAAACATTAATTCTTGTGTCGTTCTGTAACCTTTAAACTGATATTGTCTTCTCCTTTTCTTCACAATCGCAGATGGTAAAAAGAAAAATGGATGGAGATGAGATAAGATGATTACCATCAATTCTTGCTATTGCTATTGCTGGTACTGTTCTTTTTTCAGTTGAAGTTGTCCAAGTAAAACGAGATGGATCTCAAAAGGGATTTTGTTCATTCCTTTTCATGTCTTTTCCTTTACCTGTCAATGCAGTGGGAAACAACCTGAAAAAAAGAAGATGATAGAAATAAATGTCTTGTTTCCAATTCAATTTTCTTGTCAATGAAGTGTGGTAACAAATCATGTAGGAGCCTTTTGGGCAGTTTTTAGTGCAACCATAATACTGAGTCATTGTTTTCATGAACCCTATACAGCTATAGTACTATATCCATCTCACCACTTGGACACTCTCATAATATTTACCAGCTAACTACATAAATACATCAAATATTAAAATAATACTCCATACCCAGAATAGTTTTACATATCATGCTTTGGAAATGAAGTACATCCCTATGTAAGCCTACATATTCATATATATTGGTTGTACACAAGCTCGTGTCTCGTTTCATGCTTGTCATGATCGTGCTTGCTCACAAATACATAGAAAAGCATGTGTATAAAAAGGATGTACTGTAACATTTTCTTCAAAACCAGTCACGTTACATTAAATAATTGAATTAATAACCTTATAACCAGCAAGTTGCCTAATAACTGAAGAATAATGCAATAAGCACATCCACGTTCACATAGAGAGGGAGGCCCGTCAAAGACTGTGTCATGAATGTCTCATGCTTAATACTAATCTTAATTTTTTATTTTCGAAGCCAATAGTTTAATACAAATTGGGACAGTAAGATTCTTCTTTATGATTTTTTAATGAACCCCAATAGGCCTAATTTTTCAACAAAACAGGACAAAAGAAAGTACTATATCCACTTAACTAAGATGGCAACTTATATATAGATATAATATATATTAAATTATCAGATTTTATTGGGTAGGATAGCTAGCTTCAATTATATGTGAAGAGTTCTCTCTATAGAGTAGCTCCAAATCTAGGAAAAGGGCATAGACTTCTTCAATAAGGACAAACCCTCCATGTTTCTATGTGTACAGACAAGGCTCCATCCTGGTGTAATTCAAGTTCTCATAATAAAATCAAAATTTAGAGATGATATGAATATAAATGAAATGAGAGAGGAAGCACGTACACTTCATATACTACTGAGAGATAGAGTCAAAATAAGCCGTTATGATGCAGCCTGGGAATACAGCATGTCCTAGGTGACACGGTCTTGGAAGTGTCCAATTTTATCATTTCAAATACAATATAACAACAGTGAACTAGACATCTTAACGTAACAGCTAGTAATCCACTCTTGGTTTGACATGTTTAATATAGCCAAAAAAAAAAATAATTTCATACAATTTGTCATATATGTAATAAATATTTTCAATAAAAATAGTGAATTAGGACAAATTAAGTCCTATGTTTTGTTTGTTGAAACTAATGTATCTTCTGTGCCTTTACGTGTCATTTCTTTGTCCGTGTCCTAACACTTGTTTCCTAGAGTACGAGACAGGACGATAAAAAATGTATGATGGGGTGATGGGCAGCCAGACGAGAGTTTATCAGAAATGATGAAATGCTATAGTTTATGTTGGAACATTTTATATGCTTCTCCAAGACCCTTTTCAAAGCCCAGAGATCCTGCCTAGTGCCTGAGATCTTCCTGACCCAATGGAACATGCCCTCAATTATTTAATTAATATCTAGTTTTGGCTCCCTTCAAGCCTGTCTGCTTTGAAGCTATCGTGGAGCTTGATGTCATGCACAATTATGTATCTTTCCTAATGGTTTGATTATTTATTTAGCTATCTACTCAGCATTCGGATCTTATGGACATTTAAATATTCAGTCTGTGGAGAGTTTTGAGAAAGATGAAGAAAAAATATATACAGCATACAGGAATGTCAAAATTCTAAGCTCCACTTACATGTCCCTTTTTCTTATTTAAATCTTGAAGTTGAGAAAATGGGAGTCTTCCATGTAGTCAATAAGATCAAATGACAGAGGGAAGAGGGAAGCTAAAGACAAATCAAAGAAGATAAGAATTTAAAAGGGTATGGGGAGAAACATCTTATGCCTTTCCAACCACCACCAAAACAAAACCCTCAATCCCCTTAATGCAGCAAGGCAAGGAGAGGGGGGCTTTGTTGTTTCTTGCATTTATCTAAACATCTTACCGTGTCTGAGATGCAGTTTTCAAGTGTTCCCGTCCATCGTGACAATACTTACTCGTCCCTTATCATATCTGCCACAGAAAACCATGTGTTACAAATTGGTGACCATAATAAATATGCATGTAACATAACCACAATGACTACAACACTCTATATACAGGACAGATACATCTTAATCTAACTCCAGCATAGTGTGTGGGTTCTTGGCACGCAATCACCTTGGGAAAAAATATTGTATCTTATAGTTAGATAAGTAAAATAAATTGAAGATATTTATTTAAAGCAAAGCAGATCGACCATGGACATATTCTTGTCTTTTGTACCCTTACCAAGGCATAGCACAATTTTGAATTTGTTATCTTTTGGCATTTTGTGCCAAAAGAGTTCAAGTTCACAAATGAAAGAAAGCCACAAAGAAATAAATTTCTCTCATATAATTAAAATGTAGAATAACATGGAAAAGCATACAGCCAGTAGTTGAGAACCATCATAACACCATCAGGCTCATATAACAGAAAATTCACAGATACGAATAATCTCAGAATTGGTTATAATAAGTTTGTATAGAAAAACATATACAGAGTAAGTGTATCATTGCATTTTTACAAGATAAGTGCCAGAATACTGCCAAAACATATTGTTGCTATACAACATTCGTTTAAATACAATGAACATTATGATACTCCAAGGGTATTCTGATTGGAGAACTTAGTTGTCCAGCGATAAGAGGACAAGCAAAGGGATGGTCTCGAATAGATCCATAGGCATTGGCAGACCATCCAAATGCAGCGGTGCTTAAAGGAAGATCTATGAGTCCCACCGTGATAGTAGTTATTATAGATCTGAAAGGTCAATCAATGTACGAGCACAGTTTCTAGGCACAGACGCTACAGGTTTTGAGAACCGAGACATGGGAATTAACTTTACTGCCACATATCCTGCATTCTAAATCGGATTCTAAAGAAAAAGACAATGAGATAAAATGATGGCTACCTCAGTCCTCAGTAACAAAATTATTATGCAAAAATGTGATGAACATGATGCTCAAAGGATATTGAATACAAATAGAAGCATTAGATCATATTTCAAGTATTACCAAGTGAAAGGAATTTACTGCAACTTGGTTTGTACTCATGAATGTTTCATTCTAGACTTTGCGTTAAGGAAAGAAGATATGCTCAAGCCTGTTTGTGTCTGAATCTAGAGAACAAAGTTGTTGCATATGGATTCAATTCATGACAATCCATTAAATGATTAGCCTAAAACCTATACCTGAGTATAAATGCAAATTGAATATAAGGCCGCCAACAATTAATAAAGTTCACAGATTTTGAGGGTTAATTTGGATCCAAACCACTAATTCCATATTAGTAAGAGTGAACAAATTAGAAATGAAGAAATCTAAGGGCAATTCTCATATCCAAAATACAAGTCTAGACTAGGTTTCCAAATGCCTGTTTTAGTACATGATGTGATTGAGAAATTGATAACAAGTCAGTATGTAGAATTAGAAACCAATTAATTTGAGTCCATTTTCACTTTCCTTTTAAAAGGAAAGTAGATTTTAGTCAATTTCCACTTTCTTTTGAGCTAAAAATTGGGGAAAAAAAAAGAAAAGAGAAACACTAGCACCCCAATCCCATCAGCCAAGCCTAACACAACTGAAAACATATAGTATGACCTAATGCCTTCTTTTGTTCCCCATCTTTTTCTGGGAAGCCAAACAGAGAATTAGTTCACATTCTAGTATGGAACCACAGCTGATCTGATCATCATAAATGGAGTAAATACCTGCTGGCTGCTGCTGAAATCACAGAAATAGCATTCATCATTCTTCCTCAGCTGAGGGACCCACTCCCAATTTCTTTCTACAGTAAAGCTATTGGGCCACAAGTGTTTGGTAAAATGGAGTATCCAGTAGCCCATTGGGCCATTCTCAAATACATTCCGACTAGTACCAACCATTCAATCCATGTTACATTGTATGCGTGAGATCAACATTCATAGCCAGTTTTTTTTTTTTTTTGTTAGTAAAGGCAGAGAGAGTGCAAGAGGGCTTCTCAATACTGATATTTTGGTTTTTGAAGAATTAGAAAAACGTTAGAGCATAAAACTAATATTAAATATTTAATTATATATTAGATTAACTTTTAATTGAATTGGTACTTCAATTTAGCTCCACAGTTATAAATGTATATAACTGGGACACTTGCCATATATAAAAAAACATTCTCCTTCTTTTGGCTCTTCACACTCCAATTATATAATTACTTGAATCATTAAAATATTTTCTTGGTGACTAACAAACTATATTAAATGGCTGTGACTTTAGTGATTAACAAAATAATAGTGAAAACTAAACATTAAAAAGCAACCAATAAAAAGAATACCATAAACAAGAGGACACAATTTGCAGTGTATTTAGATTATTCCATGTCGAAGCTACAGACAACTCCAAAGTTTGGCTAGTCCTTACCTATCTATTAAAGTCCTTACAATAAGTCTACAAAAATATTGACACAAACTATATAAGAGGTGATTGGCATATGCAATTCTAACCCTCACAGATATTGCTAGACAAATATTATTATATACTCCAAATAATAATTTTTGTATATATTACATAAGTATACATTCCCATTTACCTGTCCCTCTGAGCTGGGGGGATGTTTTGCTTCATGCAACAGCAATGGTATAATTGGAACTGAGTAGACTCTGGCTTAATTAATTACTCTAGCAAACGCTTATGCTTGCACCAGGTAATGGCAAACACATATAAGATTATGGTCCCGGTAGTGCTGCCACCAACCGTCCACAAGAACTCTTTCATCCCTGATTTTCCTTCGTGAAACAGCTCGATGTCTATATTCATGCCAAAAATACTAGCCACGACCACAAAGGCGCTCACCACCAGGGTTGCTGTTGTCAACATAACCCCCATTTGCAGAAGGTGGTTCTGTTTGTCATCAAGCATTATGTTAATGTAGTCCTCTGTGTCATCCACATACTCCCTCAGCTATCAAGAAATACAAGGAAGATGGTTATTTAGGTTCAGTTCAGTATATCATAGTTCCACAGCATTATCGGTTAAACATGTGACACAGATATGAACACATCTATATAATCTGGCACCAGTGCACCACCAAAGAACATATCATCCACTAACATTCTATAGAGAATGTGGAAGGACTTGCTGAATCCATTTGATTCTGTCATGGCCTGAAACTACAGGAAGCTACAAAATGCAGCCATTGAATTATCACATTTTCAAGCAAGAAATGGCTAATAAGGAGGAGCATTAACAATTGACAAATGGATAAACACACAAACACGGGAAATGCATAGAATCTTGTGCTTTTAACTCTCCAGTGACTTGCAAAGTACAGAGTTGAGATGCTGCAGTTGAAACTAAACGGTACAATGATTCATCTCAAATCTTACATACACAAGAATGCTCCGAAACAAATAGCAATATAAATCTTCATGCAGGAACATTTATGTGGATCAATACATTATGTTAATGAACAACATATCATATATAAAATAAGTTGTAAAACTGAGTTGCATACCGTGGATAGTTTATTCAGAGAGCCATCAATCTGCACAAAGTAGGCCTCCAAAAGCATTACAAGCTCTTCTATATCCAGCAGCTTGCCTATATCACTTTGAGCGGAACTAGTGTTGGTTATATGGCTATCTCTCCTCAGTGCATAAGAAGCTCTACGGAAATGAGCCTTGGGTTTGTCAATGTTAAGAAGATCACTTTCATAACTACTACAGCCTCCATCGACTCCTTCCGGTGAAATTTCAGAAGGTCTTTAAGCCAGGAAAAATAACGATCAGCAAGAGTCCAAACAGGGTGCAACAAATTGTAACAAACAATTAAAGAGAATACTGAGAAAAACTGTCAATGAAAATGGGATTATTACTTGCCTGTTATCCATGTCTGATGGAAGAAGTTCCTCATTCATGCCATCTGTCTCGTTCATTGAGGAAGTTGAGGAGTCCTCAAGGTTTAATTTCTCAGTAAGATACATCTCAGCCATGTCGTCTTCATCATCAAGCAAGTGTTCTAGTTCATCCCTAACCTGAGAGAACATGAATACAAGCATTAATAACAGAAGCGATGCATTAACACATGAAACTAGCATTTTGCGCGCATTGAGTGCTTGGTGTATATTGGTTATCACTTCAACTGTACCTCAAGGCCATGAAGTTATAGGGGTACAAAACAAGAAAAATGGAAGAAAACTTCAAAAGCCATCAACCTTTTGAACACGTCCAGTAATAGCAACCAAACGGCTTTTAATTTGGCGGACACGTTCCAAATTGAGAGTACTAATTTTTGAAGTTAGCCTATCTAAAGCTGGATGTGCCTCTAACTCCAGTGTGGTCGCCTAGTTTTTAAAATAGAATAAGCAGAAACAACAAAGGGTAAGAAAATTGAAACATAATAATTCAAAACCATGATAGTTATAATACAAGCAACAAAGAAACAAATATTTACTTCTTTTTCTAGGGAACTGCAAGCAGCTTCGAGGCATGCCTCCAACGCAACAAATTCATATGGAACAACCTTCAATCCATTTTGGTTCTCAAGAATCTGTTTCCCATCTGCCATTCCTTCTTCGCCTTGATCCTGAAACTGTGGAAAAACCCCTTCAGAGTTTTGAGGACTGCAGGTTCTGGATTGTTGCTCCTCCGAATCGTACAAATTCTCCCAATTTGAATTATTATGCTTTCCCTCCTATACAATGATAACAACAACAAAAAAAAAAAAAAACACATGTAAACAAACAGCTCACAATAGAAATTTCATTTAGCATCTATACATACAGATAGAAAGATAGAGACCTAACAATCTCAAATCAGGCTAATTCACAAAATACAAATAAATAAATAAATAAATAAAATAAACAACCAATTCGATTGAATTCAATTCAATTGATGAGACCTGAGATTTGGTTGCGTGGTGGTGGCGCATGAGGCGTTTCTGCAGCTCCTCCACGAAGGGCATGACAGCAGGGTC
>JAYMSZ010003513.1:0-10482 GCA_036897665.1 Pelargonium citronellum | reverse complement strand
CGAAGGGTGTTTCGGTTTACAATTTTCTCAAGATGTTGACGAAGACTTCGACCCCACTGGGTTCTTCCAAAATAACTGAGATCACCAATGACATCAAAAGAAACATGCTGACTCAAAAGAAATAAAGATTCGTTCTTATCTCTTCAAAAGCTGAAATGACTCAACAAAAGTAGATTCCCTCTGCCAATTGACCGACAACTCAAGATAAGAATAGAGATGGATTCATAATACTTCTAGCTCACCGGATTCAAAAGGATTTCAAATCCGTCTTTCAGCATATAAAAAGGGCTTAGTTCCATTTGTAAAACTCAGACTTCAAATTGTATTCTCTCATAACTTTTATTTTCAAGTGTACTCAAGTGTTGTATGCACAAGTGATACTATTGTTTGCAGATGATACTATTGTTTTCTTGAATAGCCACAAGTCTTTGTTTCATAGTTTTATTGATATGCTTTGTTGTTATGAGGCTTCGTCTGAGAAATTGGTGAATACTTCCGAGAGTAAGCTTCGATTAGTGACAAGGTCTCGACTTGGTATTCCTGTGGGCCTTTTCCTATAAACTATTTTGGGGTTCCTTCATAAATTCAAAATAAACAGGGCTGAGATTGGGCTAAGGAGGTTCCATAATTCAGCATTCTTCACATAACCCAAAACTCAGCCCAAAAAGTGTGTTTCAAGATGGAATAGCTTAAATTTAGGAATATTAGGATAGAGCTCACATGGCTGTGCCTCATTCAAAATGAGATGTTTAACATGATTGGTGGCTCATTCCAAGTCCAATCTTGTTACCTAATATGTTTATGGGCTAGTAATTAAGAGCTATATAAAATTCTCTTTTAGAATCTGTGCCTGTTTGAGCTTTAGTGAAGAGACTGAGATTCAAAAGTTGATCCCAATACTTGTCATTCAACCAATTTTATTGAAGCAAAAGTGTTATTATTAGTAATGTTATTATATAAAATTAATACTGGGTCTTCAACTATTAGTTTTAATTGAGTTCTTTCTTTACTTGATATAAGAGAATTCGTGACTAAAACTTAAGGGTCCCAATTTCAAATTTTGCCGCCACGCATATTAAATAGTAGCACAAGGCAAGAGCATGGGCCACGTGCAAAGCAGAAATGGGCTCGCACGTGAGTGAGCGTTGCGTTAGGGAAGAATTAATCGCTCCCGAAAAGGAATTTCTTGATTCTTTCCCAATTGGTTGGACCCGTAGGTGCGATGATTTACTTCACGGGCGAGGTCTCTGGTTCAAGTCCAGGACGGCCCAGCTGCGCCAAGGAAAAGAATAGAAGAAGTATCTGACTCCTGCTCCACTTGGCTCGGGAGGATATAGCTCAGTTGGTAGAGCTCCACTTTTGCAATTGGGTCGTTGCAATTACGGGCGGTAATGATAGTCTCTTGTGGACCGGTGGTTAGAGTATAAATCTAATATTAGAGCTTCAACTATCAGTGATGAGACGTGTTAGAATATAAAATTAATATTGAGCCTTCAACTATGCTTCACATCAAGTGCAAATCGAAAATAGAACTCGCACGTGAGTGGACGTGTTAGAGTGGGGTAGCCAGTAAGAATTGGATGGTGGAAGAGAACAACAAAAGTGAACTTTGATATCAGCATGCTGGACCAGTTTGGTTTTGGGTCCAAACACCATACAATTTGGAAAGGTTCTAGATTCCAACCTACATTTGAATTTGGAACCACAAATGGGACATGTTCATGGTTAGAATGTGTGACCTATATATCATAAAGCAAAGCCATCAAGATTTAGGACAACACATGTTTTGTCTTTCCTTGTGTTCCACAAAGATTCTAGGAACAAAATTTTGGTATTCCTCACATGAAACTGAGAGCATCCTTTGAGAGTTCATATAAAATCCTTAATAATATTGAAGAACAAAAGGTAGGCAAGTGGTGGAGCAAATTGCCATCAAGAATCACTTCTTTATTTATTTATTTCATAAATGGAAGCAAATTCTTAAGGAGGTGTAGTGACTACTATGGACTCGATCCAATATTCAATTCACATTATTCCAAATTTTAGTGACAGAATCAGAACCTCATACTTTGATTTCTAAGTTTAATTTCCACCAAGAATCCACCATCACTTTCTTAATGAAGTTGGCACTGACGAATGACGATACACACATGGTCTCAAGATCTCAACTGCATGAATCCACTTTCCCTTTTGCATGTTTCGGTTGGTTTTGTGTCTATATATGATCCGGTTTAAATTGTAGCATAAATAAGGTGTTGAGAGAATTTTACCGATATTGTACCCTAAAGAATATAGGATTTGAAGCAAAGCATGGAATCTTTATCCATGCTACCTGAATTTAAAGAATTGTATTCCCAACATTATGGAATATGATGAACTTTTTTATGTTTGTACTTGGTTAACTACCAAATGCTACAAACTAATTACAACAAGGTAATACCCAATGAGGATGTCTTCGCTTAAGTCCCTGTTGATATGCATTTATTATTTTTTCGATGCAAATGATTCCAGAGAAGAGTAAGCTTTGAGTGAATGTTTAATTAAGCGTGTTACAACTGATTCTCAGTGCATTGATCAACTTTATTGTGAAAAAATTCAAATGACATGTAAAAAAGAACACATGTGAAGAAGAAATGAATTTGTATTGTCACTAGAGTAAATATAAAATGAGTAGAGTATGGAGAATATATAATAATATGTTGCACCATAGCCATATTTATAGTGTGAATCTTAATTTTAATTAGTAGGTAGGATTGATCATGTGTCCTCTAGTACAATATTATACTATATTTATATGTATCATCACTTTTTTCTATAATTATTTTCAGCACTAAATTGAACATCATCTCATATTGAAAGAAATGATTTATACATGGTTAATAGTTTTGAACATGATACATTATTAAATTCAAATAAACTTCACATAAAATATTGAATCAAACATATAGCCCCAATAAATTAACAATAGCTGCCTCTCTTCTCCAAGATTTCAGTTGACTTTGTCGAACAAAATAAAGGGAGAACAAAAATTCCTTTGTTGTACCAACTTTTCCATCCAATTCCTTCTTCCCAGCCAGGAAAGCATTAAAAAAGAAGAGAATAATGCCACTTCTCACTACTAATTAGCAATTACCATACCCAAACCTTCTATAAAAAGGAGCTTTTCATTCTCCAACTTAAAACACACTAAAAACCCAACAATTTCTCTTAATTTTCACTTGCTCAAATATGAAGATCGAAGCAGAGAAAGCAGAGAAGAGATTTGCTCTGTTTCTTGCGGCCAGAGACTCCGACTACGCAAAGAAAGTGTACGGCGGATACTTCAACGTCTTCGTCGCAGCCTTCGGAGAAGAAGGCGAGAAATGGGACTTGTACAGAGTCGTCGACGGCGAGTTTCCGGACATGAACCTCCTCGAAACCTACGACGGCTTCGTGGTCAGTGGCAGTCCGTACGATGCGTACGGCAATGATCTCTGGATCCTGAAACTCTGTTTTCTGTTACAGACTCTCGACGCCATGGAGAAGAAGATCCTCGGGATTTGTTTTGGCCACCAGGTTCTGTGCAGAGCGCTGGGCGGGAAGGTCGGGAAGGCTTGCACGGGATGGGACATTGGGCTGAGGAAAGTGAGGATTGTTGAGGATCTGTCCCATTACAGGTTTCTTGATGACATGCCAAATTCTCTGTCCATCTATGAGTGTCATCAGGACGAGGTTTGGGAGGTTCCTGTCGGCGCTGAGGTCATCGCCTTTTCCGACAAGACTGGAGTTGAAATGTTCGCCATTGGGACCCATATTTTGGGGATCCAAGGTCACCCGGAGTACACCAAAGACATTCTCTCCAACCTCGTCGACCGCTTGCTCGACAACCACTTCATTGAGGTATTTTTCCTATAGATAATGTCATATGCATCATATGATTTATTTGATTCACTTTAATTGACATTATGTTAGATTTAACTGACAAATAACAAATTGTAAAATTTTGATGGATATCTAATTTGAAAAGTGAGTATTTGATTCATAAAATAGGTTTAAAGATACTTCTCATTAAAATGAATAATTTATATGGTGCGTCTGATGATACTTCATTTTTCTAGTGCTTCGATACTGCTCATCTTCTTCAACCATTTGGGTTTATGAAATTTTTACAATTTGTTGCAGAGTGATTTTGCTGAAGAAGCAAAGGTGAGGCTGCAGATAGGAGAGCCAGATAGGGATTGCTGGGGCAGAATATGTACAAGCTTTCTAAAGGGAACATAGATTTGGAGGATGTTTCTTTTATTATTTTAGTATCTGCAGTTCTTGTTTCTTGTTCTTTTTTGTGCAATCTTTGTTCTCAAATGTAACTGTAGCAAAGTTTATATAATAAACATACTCTGAGGAACAAGGCTGCAGGGCAAATGAACATGAACCATGATTTGATGGAGTAGCATAGAGTTACTTATTAAAGAGACTTTGGTGAGTGTCAAGCAAATTACTTAGCAACCTAGCCACTTGAGTATAAGCAAAAGAAAGAAGTAACAAAAGGCCTACATTAAGTCCAATTAGATATTTACAAAAATGATATGATCCAATATTTACAAAGAACCACAAATCTTAGGATATGTATGTCCTTCATCTTAAGATATATATGCAAACATGAAGGGCTTATAAGAGATAAAGATCAAGTTTCATTGATTGAAGACGTAAAAAGCAATATACCTATAAGAACAATTCCATTGATCAAATTGATCTATCATGAAAATAGTTGCAAGAATTTCCAATACATAGAAATTTAAGGCAAAACAAGTAAAATTATATATCAAACACAACAAATAAGCTCAAATATCACACCAAATTTGCCCACTCCTGGCTGTGCTAGGATGAAGGAGTGAGAGTAGAGGGACTATGTAATGAATGAACGGTGAAGGGCTGGCTCCGGTAAAGAAATCATAACTAGATTGTAAATTGTTCGACAGTAAGAAGTGCACGTAAATAAAATAACAAACAATTTCTATCACTTAATTTCTCACATTTCAGATTGCACCCTATACAAAGATGTGGATACATAAATGTGATGAAATGTTTCAACCTATTAATTCTCGCATCATTATTTTTTGTACTAGACAAAATCTCTCGTGTCTCTGTCTCCAACAAAATAATGGTCGCCTTGTTATATAATATAGATCCAATAACAATACATGGTACATAAGATGTCTAGTATATCTGTCGATGTAGGACCATTAAGAGATTGTGCAGATGATGCGACTATGTTTTATTTTTTATTTTTATGAATCACTCCAACCAGATCAAATAGTTATTATCTCATTGGAATATTGCTAACATCAATGCTTGATTTCCCTTGGTCGCTTTGTTCTTATCTTTTTAGTTGCAGTTGATAACGTCCAAATTACTACGAGTAACAATTTTGTCATTGATTTTTAAATTTTCAACGTCAATAGATTCATCTGAATTACCACTACCTTCTACATTCTCCATCTTCTTTCTCATTCAAATAGTTTATTATAGGATGATCCTGTGATGGTGCATGTTCATCATCACCATATTCGCAACCATTAATTCTCATCAGCCTTAATGATATGTTATTCTCAATCATATCCTAGACCAAACTCCAAAAATATTAAATTATTTACGTGTTTCATTTTCTTTTCATGGCATCCCATTTGTTCTTGAAGTTTATCTTTTCATCTATAAATATGAAAGTTGCTTTATTAGTAAAATTGATACTATACATTTTCTAAGTACTACTGTTTGATGAAGAAAAATGTCATTTTTAAATTCATTATATAATTAGTACCCTTATATTATACATATAGGAAGAAATCATTGCATCAACATTTTATGCAACTAAATAATAATAAAAAATTATTTATGTAAGGGTTAAAGTTACCATTATCCTCCAACTATACACTCATATCACAATTGATCCAAGCTTGTACCATCCTCCTACTATTTTCTAAATCATGAATGGTACTCCAACTATACGCTCATATCACAACTAATCTTCTTACTATTTTTTAAATCGCGAATGATACTCAAACTACGCATTCTCGTCACCGGTACCCAAAAACACAATATTCCATTCATTTTTTGAGAAAAATGTTATGTGTCGTTAGTTTGAACAAATAAAAAACTCGTAGTGGTGATAAGAACACAAGTGTAATCTGATTACTCAATCCAATCAAAAGTATATATAGTACGCACAAATACATTAGTATGGAGAAAATTGATATTTTTATAACTCAAAGAAGTCATTATCTCTAACTATAAAATAAAGTTCTAAACTATGATATTGTTTGGATCCGGGAATCCAAATTACCATGGATTCTATATATTACTGGAATTTAGATTCATGGAATTCATATTTCTGGAAAGTTAAGAATAATATGTTTGTGTACTGAAAGTGAATCTAAGATATTATGTTTGGATTTTATGTACTGAAAGTTAAAAATGTATGAAAATACAACAAAATGTCATTTATATCCTTCTCAAATATCATGTTTGGTTCACATTTGTTATAAAAATATTTTTCATAAGATAATATAATTATTTTGTTATCAGTTGTATGTATGATTTTTTTAAATTTAAATATTAGGAAAATAATGAACATTATAGGATTATGATAAAAGAATTAAGGATATTTTAGTCATTAAGATCAATGGCATGAACTAGTAAATAAATTAATTAACAAAGACTATATAGGAAGATAAAAAATAAAAGTGGGGATATAAATGTCCTTCAAGAATCGGGAGACCAGGAAAGTTGACCTGAATAACAAATACCACCTATAATATGATATTCATTTTCCAACATATATGAGGGATTTGGATTACAAGAATCTTTATTTTACATTCTCTCTCATTTGACATATTTTGTCCAAACACAATAATTTGAACTTTACATTTGACTTTGTCACTTTACAATACAGAATCGGGGTACCAAACGATACCATAATTTCTCTACTGAATGTTTTTTCTTAGCTATAGATAACACAGAAAAAGATTAGAAAACAACAGATAATAATAAAGTAGAAAGACTATACAAGAATATAGCCAAGAAAAGGAAGTACTAATGCGGGGACTTTGCCCTCAATACAGGAACAATTACATGACTTTGAACAATGATCACTAAATAATGGGTTACCAGGACTCCCTTGAACGAACCAATGATTACAAATCACGATCCATCTCCTGAGCGTGAGAATGAGAGTAACGCTTGCAAAAGGCCGCCTCGCTACTCCTGCATAGTATTGCACAACATCTCATGAGAGGAAGCTCATGTCATAACCTATTCCTTGTGGAAGATCTTTGGTTAACAATTGCAAAGACTTCATATGATAATGAGACCATTCGGCGTTACTTCGGGAGAAGGACCCTTCAAAGGAATGGTTTTGTAAAGGGGAACCAAATCCTTGTAGTAATAGTAGGAAGAAGGGTTTTGCCATCCAAATGTTGCCTTTGTCCGACATTTGAACTGGAGTTAAGTACTGAGAAGGCTTCTTGTCAATGGTTCTCTTCTTGTCTGCCTTATAATACTAATGGTGAAACAACTTAGGGGAGGGTTCTCTCCCCATTAGGCGACAAAGGATGGCAAAACAAATGATTTGTTTTATAGAATGCGAAGTAACAAGTCCCAAACACGCTCCGATATGTAAACAATTAGTTATGCAACGAATGGGTCTAGAGGTAATGTAAGAACCGCCGAGAAATAATTAAGACAAGTACATCAACACCTCTCCATGCTTTGGCTTGTCGTTCCTCCCGTTTTTAAGATGGTACCAAAACTCAATGTGATCAATTGGTTGCGACTCTTAAAGAGCCTCCAGATCAGACTCCTTAAGCACGTAAGAGAGGACACCGTCAGGAATTCTGTCCAAGGAGAGAAGGGGTCGACTTAGTGTAAATATACTCCTTCATTTTCCGGGGCAAGAGCTTTATAAGAGCATCAAAAGAAGGAGCGGGGACATTATAAACGGTGTTGGCACAATTGGGGCGGCCTAGTTAAATCAATGATATCATCTTTCTCAACTAGGAGAGGCTCATACATGGAGTGTTCCTTGAAACACTCATCATCGTCGTTGTCTACGCCAAAAGGGTTGACATGAATGTTAGAGACATGCAAAGACTCTAGTTACTTCCATTCCTTTGAAGGCCGCCTATGCTCTCACACAAACTGAGTAGTTATGACAAACACACACCGATCCACCGTAAGAGAGTGGTGTCCTTGGTGTCTTCCCAATTATATTATTATTGGTCGTCCAGATGTTTCCTTTCTCTTTTCCCCCTCAAGGAAAATGGGCCAGTTCATGTTCTCCGATGTCTTCATACTTTTTCGTCAACGGTGTGTCTGCTACTGAAGGGTTGTTGAATCATTTGCTGGGAAGGTTGAACTGCTTGCTATGGGCCCAATAGTATAGCTTACTAGGAGCGTTGTTGATCTTCCCCTTTCCATTGTCCTTGCCTCCCAACCTTTGGTTGTTAGCTTGAGTGAATATATATCTTTTGCATGGATGCGGTCATAAGCCAACCTAAGCATTTAATAATTATTCCCATGTTGTAGGCTATTGGGATGCGAAGACGTTGAGGATTAGCATGGAGGAGAGTCCTGCTAGGAAGGTGGTGCAAATGGTTTCGTCCGAGACAGTCTCATATTGATGGACGACAACTTTGAACCTTTCCACATAGCTCAACATAGGCTCGCCACTCTTTTGTTTGATATGGACCAAATTTGATTGGTCCATCTGTTCTAGTCCAACTATGGCTAAGCTTTTTAAGAAAATGCTATGGAATTTATCCCATGAGGTGATACTTCTCTTAGGGAAATTTGGGTACAATGTATGAGCTGGTCCTCAAAGACTGCATGCAAAGAGCTTGCATTGTGTCGTGTCGCTCGCTATTTGCATATGCATCCTAAGATCAAAGGATGATTCATTTTCTTGATCGAGCGTCGTTAGTCAAGCCATTATAGGTAATGTTTGGGAATCGATTGTCTGGCTCTGCAAAGTCATTGCTAATGACCATGCTCAAAGGGTTGGTGCTAGGATTGATCACATCCCTTAATTTGATTTTCATTTGCTACCAAGAAAGTAGTGAAGATCCCGGAGGTGATATGTTAAAAATTAAATAGTCATGACCATGTGACATGCACATGATAACTTTTAATTTTTGAGTATGACTTATTTAATTTTTGACATGCATGTCACAATTCTAGTCATATTATAATATTTTTTATAAACAAAAAAGTGTCACATCATTGCCATGTGGACCAGTTAAGTGTGATAGTTAACGGATTTGAATGAAACGGTTTAATTGAACAAACTTTTAAACTTCACGTCTATTGAACAAAAAATTAGTACATGTAGCTATTTGAACATTTAACCAAAGTTCACGTACTAAAAAAGGATGGATCTCTAAAATTTTGGGATATTTTTGGATAATTTTAATTTACTTTTTTCAAAGGTTAATTTACTTTTTTAATTGAGTATAGAGCTTTTTTTGTTTCAAATTTTCTCAATAACAGTAAATGGAAGATAAAATCTATCTTGAAATACATTTGACTTTGAATATGAACATTCGAACAATAATGATAGAACGAAAAATGTAAGAAACTTTTAAAATTTTGCAGATTTTAGAAGAAAATTCTAATACTCGTACTGTACTAAATTGCTTATTTTGGTAATCTTCTACAAATTTTAGGCATAAATACTGCATATTTTCTAAACAAAATTTTGGTAATTTGAGAGTTTCAATGGTCGAAATTTTCATGTGGCTATCAAAATTTTTGTGTGGTATTTTAAGAAAAAAACAATAAACGATCATATGCATTGCGCGTGTAAAAAGACTAATTTTCTGTTTTAGTTAATTGGCGTAATGGGTGTGGAAAACTCAAGGTGTGGATCTGTTTTCGAAAAAAAACTCTAACAAAAAAAATGTTTTAAGAATATTGTCTTATCATAAACGATTGTATTCAGTTAGCACGTCATTTTGAGAGTTTGTTGTGTAAGATTTGAATAAGTCCATCCAAACCAAGATCATTCACATTAATAATTAAGAATTGTACAATATCTCAAGAGTGGAAGCGTACCTGAGTCTGACACTGAAGTCACCTACGAGAAGCACCAATACGACTCTTCTTTATCTACACGCAAGTCTCTGAATTCCTTTTACTGATAGAGGCAAAAGAATTAATTTTACGTGTGATTAGGGGACCATAACCCTTAAATTGAAAAATGTGTAGATTCTCTATTTTCATCTATTTTTAAGTTGGCCCATCAACAATAGAGAAATAACTCATTTGTCAGAAATACAATTGGGATGTCTCAGAGTGGAATCTGGAAGTTCTTGGCAATGCCCGTGCCTCTCCGCTTGTATTACAAATTCTAAACCTTCGTAGGGAGCCTGGGTTCGGAGGGCTGTTCGGATCTTGTGGAATCAAATGGGTTGTAGGTTGTGGCGATTCAATCAAATTTTGGTTGGACACTTG
>JAYMSZ010003512.1:0-10482 GCA_036897665.1 Pelargonium citronellum | reverse complement strand
TCGAAGCAAGACTTTACTATTAATTCTCTATTAAGTAAAGAGGTACTCTAAGACTAAAAAGAACCTAGAAGATAAGAAGCATTTTAAAACATTTTCCTTTTCATTTGGCATCCATCCAAGTATATATAAATGAAGTAAGGAAATGATCAATGATGATTACGATCTTTTGAGGTAGTTTGTTTTTCCTTTATTTATTGGTCTGCGAATATTGTAACTCATGAACTAGTTAGAGCGTCTTATTTTATGTTTGATCGGTGTAATAGAGTCGCTCTGAAATGCCCTCAGGCGGCGGCTCGGTTGATGAGCATGTTTATGAATTAATATATGTTAAAAAAAGAGTAAGGAACAGTTTCAAAAAAAGAAAAGAAAAAAAAGAGTAAGGAAGTGATGGGATGAAGAAAAAATGGTGTGAGTTTGGTACCATCTCATGCCAAAGAGATGAAGCAATCATGCAACTTATCAAGTTTTTGGTTGTTGGTGATCAACCATTTGTTGACTCTCTAGAATGAGCCTATGAGCATGAAGCTAATCCCTCCCCTACCTCTCTCTCACAAGTCATAGTGAATGTCAACAACACACAAAACTCATTTCAAATCACATAACCCATAAGACCCAACCAACCATGCACCCACAACTCTCTCTTTCTCTCTATATAAAACCCACATTACACCTCTTATATCAATCAAGACTAAATTATTTTAACTATGCCAATGGAGTCCTCATCAGCTGCTCTCAACATATTACTGTTTTTGCTGATCATCAGTAACAACTTGTACTTATGTTTGGGGTCTCGCGCCTTGCTAGACTCAAACGTGCCATTAACTACAAAACAATCGTTTTCAGATCCTATCTTGTCTAATATACCGGTGACCAATGAAAACATGTTGCCTATTCTGAACAACCCATTGCCACCAGCAGGGGCACCTCCTTCCCTTCAACTTCAATTGCCCGTGCCAGTGCCAGTGCAATCAGGATTCCCTCCTTCTCTTACATTTCCAGATTTGTCACCATTTCCTTTGTTTCCTCCTTTTCCATTTGCACCTACTAAACGCTTAATTTCCAATCCTCTCACGCCGCCAGTATCATCATCAGAGATCGGTTTAGGAGCACCACAGGGGGTCAATGTCGAGGGAGTAAAGAAACCATGAAGTATGAACTAAGACTTCCCGTTTCCAAACTTATAATTATGGTTCTTAATTGAATAACTAATCAGTCTTTTCTCTACGCGCGTTTACATTCGTGTTACTAATAAAAGAGACTTTTGCTTAACTCTTGTACTTGTAAACATGCATTACAATATGCGAATAATAATGCAAAGCACAATAATGAATTCCTTATACTTTTATGAGTAAGGCTATTTAATAACAGCTGATTTAGGATGATATAATATCTTCCTAGTAAGTTACTATCCATTAAATTACCTTTCTTTGTTAGAAATTCTGTTATGTATGAATTTATTATTTTTTTTTTGACAAGAATGTATGAATTGTTAAATATATCTTTGCAACAAATTTGTTAGTATTTGTTAAGTTTGTTATAACACAATGATTATGAAAATATAAGAGTTAATATACGTAATAACTAACTTTTAAGTACCACATAAAATAAAAACCAATTAACCAATGCCTTAAAATGGCAACAGTCTCTGCAAAACCCCTCATGCTCTTCTTATTCTTATTCTTCTTCTTCTTCTTCTTCTTCTTCTTCTTCTTCAACGTGCATCTCATTGATCTCACCTAGATGCAATTGATCCAATTATATGCCGGATTGCTATACTTATACCATATTGGTTGTTGGTATATTGTGTATAATGGGAAGATACAAGTTGCCCTCAAACTGTTTGATGAAATGTCTCAGAGAGAGCTGATCATGCAGTTGGACTGTATGAAAGTGGAAGACTGATATATATCATGAATTCATGATGCAGTCAGTAGCAATGACTTTGCTTGGACTTTGTGGGTTAACTTTTGAGTTATGAGTAATTGATGAAGCTTTTACACATTTTGCATCATTTGAGGAATGAGCCCCTACCTTTGCTCTAATGACACTGAAGTTCACCAAGGAAATCTCTCAAAGAGGTTCGGTTCGGTTGTGGACACTTGCTGTTATAAGAGTGTGGCTTTGGCTTTTTGGGGAATGCCCCATCTCTTCAACTTTTTATACCTTGCTTTCCCTAGTGTCTGTACTTATACCATTCTTATTTGTGATATGTGCAGGAGTGGGCTGTTTGGGGAAGCAATGACATAATAAATGTTCGATGAGTGAAAAAGAAAATGACGAGAAGTTGATCAACAGATGCAACATCTATAAAATGTCCGTATTCAAGGTACATTTTATACATAGAGAGTATTGAGTCCATCTATGCATTAGTACTTATCACTTGATATTCTTTCACCCATCCCAGGATATATTTTAGCTGTTTTAAGTCTATGATATCAACAATCAGGGGAACTCAAGGGATTGCATTCTTTTAGCTTATGCTAACAAACATGGAAGTTAGCAATATGTTCAAAACATTAGGGGCTTTTAGTTGTTTGAATAGATTATTGGTTTCCAAACACTTACATATTGAAGGTGGATCTTCAACTAACTTCATTTCGTTTTCTTGACTGTTGTCAATAATGTTATCCTACATTCATTATCAAAGATAATAGAGACTTGAGTGAAAGGCCAGAACCCTATAATGACTTTGTGTCTAATATACTGAAGTTCTTAACTTGGTACTCCCTTTGTCCCAAAATGATTGTCCACCTTTAGAAATATAAGAGATTTGATTTATTTTTTCAAATGGGCCAAATCTTGTTTCCAAGGAACGGGTAAATATAGGCCAAGAAATGAACTAATTGTTCTCATCCAGCCATTGGAACTTCTGTAACATTTGTCTGTCCATGTGAAATGAAGCAATAATCAAGCATAGTCATCAGTTGTATTAAAAAAATCGCCATACAATACTTCTATTGTGTTTGAGCCACCTAATAGAGAAAAATTAAGTCAAGAAGCTATGGTTTGAAGTGGATTTATCTAAGAATTCGAAGGAGAAGCATCTCAAAAGTCAGAAATTATAATAGAATACCATAGAAAATCTAAACAGATGGACTCTTATAGAGGCACCTTCCATTAACAAATTTTCTGAATCAATAAAAAGAAATATATTGTTAAAGGCAACTTACTTAGAAATGGTCTTAATATTTGTTTGCTCCAATAGGTACTATCATGAGTAGACTAGTTGACTAAATATTTTTTTCATTTTAATGTTTATTTATGGAAGTTTTTACACGATTAGGTACACGTGATAGATGTGTATGGCTAATGTTGTTTATTCACGTGAAGAGGCTGTATGGACATTCATTAGTTTTAAACCCACTTGAAAAGTCTAGCACATAGCAAATAACATGAATAGCTTCTAGAAAGGCTAAAAACATTTCCGTTTCAGATACCACTTGCTGATACACGTTTTTCTGTCTCATGAAAACCATGTGATCATGAGATTCTTCAGATTGTAACATATTTCAAGACCGGTTTCTTTTGAACCTTATAAATTCAGCATACCTCCATTTTCAAAGAACAGACAATGCCTATTCGTTTTAGAGCTTCTATGATTTGTGATATGGATGATGATTTTAAAAGTAAGATCAAATTAAGGTTACCTACTAAAGTCAATATGGAAATGGATGGCATGGGAAAAGAGGAGCGCATTTGGTTTGCCTTGGTTATCATCGCCTGGAGTCCTCTAATTCCTGAAGGTATGGTTGTTAGTTGAGTCAATGGATTTATTGTTTGTATCAGATTTTGTTATATGACTTCCCTATGGTTTTATTAAGTAATAAATAAGTATTTAATATATGAATTTCTCACTATATATGTTTATCTATATCATTTCTTATCACATGAATTCAACACATATGTAACTGACCTGAAATGTGTTATACTATGATCATAGAAGGAAAGAGGGAGAAAGGCCTGGTGATACCTATCTTTGACCTGGCTACCCTTTCTGCTGTATCACACCAATTCTCTCCTGACATTAAGATTGGGGCTGTTTTGGTCCACTCTACCAGGTAATTTTCTGATGATAAATTCCACAGTGTTTATGGTTTCACAATCTTTTTTTTTTTTTTTTCCTTTCTGGTTTATAGATTAGGCGTGATATGTGTTTGTTGATATAATTTAGCCTGCTTATTCCATATTTTTCTTCTAAAAAAACTCGTGAATATTTGAAATCTATTGAGGAAAAACATGTCAGAAAAAAAGTCATTTCTTCTGATATAAACAAGGAGGATAATATTTGATTCAAGTCCACCAGAAAGGGAATTAATGGATGAGTTATTTTATCCTTCATGTGAAATAGATTATGGAAATCAGCATGAATTGACTAAAATGAACTTGAATCTTAGTGTATGAAACTTTTGTACTTTCATCTAAAGAACTCCCTATATATTACTATGGCACGAACCTGAGTAATTAGCTGGTAAGCTAATTGCAGGATCACCAGTTAAGGTCAGTGTTCGTTTTTTCTCTGTATATACATTTGTTTCCTTTTTTTCACTCTATTTAGTTGTAATTGAAAAGTTCAAAGCTCTGATTCATGAATTAGAAGGTTATTTTTGTGAACTAATTCACGTTTTAATTTAGTTGACCTTCTTTACATAGCCTATGGAGTTCCAAACTTTTCTTGTTTTCTATTTAATGTAGAAAAAAAAGGAAAGGTGAAGGGATATGTTTGTTTAAAGATAGAACATATGCATTTACTACGGATAAATGGAAAAGTTATTTATGCCCTTTCTTGTTTACATGATCAAAATTCAACTACCAATTGCTGCCAGGCTGTGATGCAAGGATAATGAGAGCGTAGTAAATCATTTAAGAGATTCTATAAATGCTTAATTTTCTAATTAAAATGGCATTGATTGGTGCATGTGTTTTGCTGTCTCGGCGAAATCATGTAAAGAGATTCTTCGGACTTCAACAAGTTTCAAATGGTTATATATAGATTCAGTATTAACCACTTTCTCTTGAAAGCACAAACAGAAAACTTAGCTCTTTATATATAGATTCAGTATTATCCACTTTCAGTATTATTCAAAAGGCTATTTTAAATATGCATCACCGCTCTCTAATGATGACAAAGTCTGTAATTTATTTTCATCTATTTTCTCAATTTTGGTGGTTGGCAGGGTAGTGAAATGCCGTATCCAAAGCATTCCTGTAGACATGTCGCTCAATGAATGGCAGGGATATGTGCTTTGTGTTTTTTTGGCGCAGGTAAATTTCAATATCTGCACTGAAGATCCATACTTTTTTAGCACATTAATATGCTTGAAACTTGAAGGCCTATATGCATAAGGTTGAAATTTGATGCTCGGAAATAACCATCCTACTTCTTTATCTAATCTATGGCTAAATGGGTTTTCAATATTCAATTGTGTGATGGACAGATCTAGATTTGGTCATATTATGACTTATATCAGTTATATGTTGTTTTTATTTGATAACTTTCTCATGTTCGGGGGTTGGCAGGTGAAGGTAGTGAAATGTACGAACAACATTTTTCTTCCGGTAGATATTTCCTTCAATCAGATGTCACTGGCAGGGCTATGTGGTTTGTGTTTCTTTGGAGCAGGTAATTATTGATATCTACACTGAAGATACATACTGTTCAGCTCAAAAATGTAAACTTTTAGAAACTTAAAACATTGATATCATGGCTTGAAAATCCTAAAAACAAATTTGTGATTCTTTTACGTCTTTGAGATTGATAGGTACTCTGATAACTTTCATTTCAAACTTGACGACTCTTCTTGTGAGCATGAAAGCATCACGGGTCAAAGCTGAGACATGGTACTTATCGATTAGTTTCTAATCCAAACGTTACCTTAATTGCATCGATTTTTCTTCTTTTTCTTTGTTCAAAGAAAATTATGTCCATTGTGAAGTAGCCAGCAGTTTCTTGAAACTGTTTGTTTTATATTTCTACAATGTTACAAACAATATAGGAACAGAAATCATACAAATACTGAACTTTATAACTTGTTCTCAGATGGGACAATAGACAGTGCTGGTAGCCAAAAGATTCAAGTCAGAGTATCAAATCCAAATTCATGGCAGAGTATGATATGGCATAGACAATGTACTGATTCATAAGTTTTTAACTATGAATACAGTTAAAGTTTTATATTAGAACTCTGTTTCCACGTAAGTACGCGACAAATTGTAATTTCAAAGTTATATATGCATATGTTCATAATCATAGCCAAAGCCCAAAGTGTACTCTATGTAAATGCTATGCTATATTTCCATAATATATGTAAATCTACACTGGTGTATATGCATTTTCTCTGATTGATCATAGCAAATACTGTGTATATGTAGTTGATGTTGAAAATTTTCAGACATAGTTGATTTTGGTCCAGATCAACATTTTGAAATACTGTTGGACATTTGAAATCTAGACTCAAAACATAAGAAATTGAAACCAAATGAACATGAGAGAATCAAGAAAAGAAAAATATAGGCCTGACTTTATTTATATATTTTCATGTTCTAAAAAGAAAAACTATTGTCTTCCATTTAATCATTTTTGTAAGCTTAAAATTAATAGAAATATTTCTAACCTATGTATGTTAAAGACTAATTGGACTTGAAATGGACCTCCTATCATATTAAAACAACATATTAAGAGAATTTGAATATCACATTTGTGAGAATTTGTCCTATTAAAATGCCTAAGAAGGTGGAGATGGTAAGGAGGAACACAAAAATTGCAAATCCTGACCTTAATTTCAGGATTGAAGTGTTTGACCAGTTTGCAAAAGGGTAGTAACATTTGTGATGGATTCATACAAACCTTATTTTCCTTTTCAAGCAAAGCTTCAATTTTTGAAACAAGCCAACAAAAATGGAGGAAGAGCCAGAGAAGGAGCCTGAGTCTGAAAAAGAAAAGGAGGCTGAGACAGAGACAGAAGCAGAAGGAGAAGCAGAAAAGGATAAAGAAAAAGAGAAAGAATCAAGCCACCGCCACCACCACCACCACTCCAAAGGGAAGTCCAAAGACAAGGACAAGAAGGAGAAGGCCAGAGAGCGCAGAGAAAAGAGACTCCAACAAATCTCCCTTCTCAGAACCATCCCCTATTCTGATCACCAGAGGTACTTTTTTTCATTATTGTTCTTAAATTTCTGCTTCAAAATGTGCATTATTAGTTTTAAAGGTCAAATCTTGAAATCCATTTGATATTGAACTAGATCTGGATAGCAAAACCCATTTCGCATATAGGTTTTGTGTGCTTATGAGAGACCTTAATCACTTTTGTAGCATTGATAGCACATGTATAATTAGGGCATTGTGATTTGGGTTTATAATTTAAGTGGAGAAAAGAGACCTTTTTGCATTTTTGTTCTTAAATTTCTGCTACAGAATGTGCATTTTTAGTTTTAAAGGTCAAATCTTGAAACCCATTTGATATTGAATTAAATCTGGATAGAAAAACCCATTGCTTATAAATAAATAAAAAGTTTTGTCTGCTTATGAGAGCTTCTTTCAATTTAAGTGGAGAAATGAAACCTTTTTGCATTTTTGTTCTTCAATTTCTGCTTCTGAATATGCATTTTTAGTTTTATAGTTAGTTTTAAAGGTCAAATCTTGAAACCCATTTGAAATTTAACTAGATCTGGATAGCAAAACCCATGTAGCACAAATGGCAAATTTGACAATGATATAGGTTTTGTGTGCTTATGAGAGACCTTAGTTAGTTTTGTATCATTGATAGGACATGTATAATTAGGGTGTTGTGATTTGGGTTTGTAGGTGGTGGTCTGCAGAAACTATTGCCGTGGTGACAGGTGGTAACAGAGGCATCGGATTTGAGATTGTGAGGCAGCTTGCGAATCACCGAGTCACTGTTATTCTGACATCAAGAGACGTCGAAGTTGGCATTGAAGCAGCTAAGGTCTTACAAGAAGGAGGTCTCAATGTGTTTTCCCATCAATTGGATGTGTTAAACCATGATTCTATCGCCACTTTTTGTGACTGGTTAAAAGAAAATTATGGTGGTTTAAATATTCTGGTAAGATCTCTAAGCCTCCATATCCATTTTTTGGATTCTTGTTTCTGTATGATTTATAAGTATGCATTTGTTTGGAAACGATTCTAGTTGCTTAAGCTTTGAAATCCTCGATGGATTTGGTATGCATATAGATGTTTACAATCTGTTATTTAAAGCTATGCAAGTGTATTCTCTGCAGGTGAATAATGCTGGTGTTAATTTTAATTTTGGATCTGAGAATTCTGTTGAGTATGCCAAAGATGTCATTACTACAAATTATTATGGCACCAAAAACATGATCAAAGCTTTGATACCGTTGATGAAACCTTCCTCTGTCGGTGCTCGTATCGTTAATGTGAGCTCACGGCTAGGTAAACTAAATGGCAAAAGAAATGTAAGTAAACACATCTTCTCTTCTCCCCCTTCCACTTTTGTTGCCTTATTTATGCATCATCTATCATTGTCATTTTTCTTAAGCTTTCTACAATACAATCTAGCTTTCATGCTCGTATGGAAACAATTGGCTGATGATAATTCCTAATTTTTGTATGGTGTGAGTTTCTTTCTGATAGAAGCCTTTGCTGTAATTGCTAATTGGGATGCTATTCCTAAGGTTTTTCGGGATTTTGATAAATTGAAGACGCGCTTAGTTAACTTGTTTAAGCACCCTTTGCTTCATAGAAACTAATGAAAGTTCTTTACTCGACCCGTACAGAAAATTGAAGATGTAAATTTGAGAGAACAACTAAGTGATGTGGACTCACTCACAGAAGAAATGGTAGACAACATGGTATCAACTTTTCTAAAACAAGTTGAGGATGGGACGTGGAAAGAAGGCGGGTGGCCTAAATCGTACACTGATTATGCAATATCCAAACTTGCAGTGAATAGTTATACCCGGTTAATGGCAAGGATACTTGATGATCGGCCAGATGGTGAGAAAATTTATATCAACTGCTACTGCCCGGGATCGGTGAAAACTGCAATGACAGGTTGGGCTGGAAATATTTCAGCTGAAGATGCTGCTGACACTGGAGTTTGGCTATCTTTGCTCCCAGACCAGGCAATAACCGGGAAGTTTTTCGCAGAAAGACGCGAGATACACTTCTAAAAATGTTGTGTTCAAGATTGTGTTGAGAGCCAGTTCCAGATTCTTGTTAAGTACATGCAGCAATAGCAGTGAAAGGAAGCTTTGAATTCTTAAAGTGAAGAAAAAAAAAAGATTTGAACTTGAAGTGAAGTATATGGGTTTTCAAGTTCTGTGATGTTGTCATGGAAGTCTGCATAAACTGTATGTATTTGCTCCTAGTCATTTGAAAGCAGTTGGGATTATATTACATTTACTCTCTTTCTGCAACTTATTTTTGTAATGATGCATGATATACTATGAATATTTTGTTCATTTATGCTTAAATATTTGTGTTCATTTCCTGATATTTGGAGTTGGAGTGGTTGATTTCTAGAGTTGCTTACAATATCTCAAAGTTAATACTCATTTTGCCTCCATACACGAGGGCTCTTATTTCCATTTTGAGAAAAGTTAAGGAGACGTCAATTACTATGATGTATTTACTTTTGTATACTTGTTATTACGTGTTATAACAAATTTAATGAATACTACTAATTTATTATAAAAATATTATTGTCAATTCATGCATAATTATTTTTTTTAAAAAAAAAACACTTATTTTGAAATAAAAATTTATAACAATATTCAAATTAGTAACTTCACACGTAGTGTTTCAGTACAATAAACAATTTGTATCTTCTTTCTACATACAATGATTGAAAAGAAAATTAATGAAAGATTGATACACATATGATTGGTATGAAATTAATTTGCTAGCAGTACAATATTGTCTGGCTGCAATCAACAATTTGTCTCTTATTAATGATGGAAAAGAATTTCAATAAAGATTGACACGAAATTATTTCGCTCATTTGTTGTTTTCATCTCCAAAGGGATAAAGAATGGATGGTTAAAATTTTAAAAAAGATTATTTATTGTATTTTTTAAATGTCATCATGGAATAGTGGAATTTGTTTGAAGAATGTTATATGTCCCAAATTATTTTTCTAATGACTTGCTATAATATATCACACCATGCCACATATATAATGTTTTATAAATAGAACGCTCTACACTAAAAACTCATGGGAGGATATTTATATCATCTAATATATATATAATTTCAATGAGTATCTCAATTGATGACACGTGTCGCTAAAATTTCTTCAATTGATATCCCAATTGAATGATACGTGTCAATGGGATCCACTACTAATAAAATAAAATTTAAATTTAAATTTTGATGTAGATAATTATTTAAATATTTTTATTTCAAATATATTAGTTAAAATATAAAATAAGTGGAACCCAATACTATTAAAATAAAAATAAAAATAAATAAATAAAATTGATTTTTTTGTGTCCCACATGGGT
>JAYMSZ010003511.1:0-10486 GCA_036897665.1 Pelargonium citronellum | reverse complement strand
CATCTGCCACGTAGATTGCCACATCATTTTGTACAGAAAAGTTTGTACAAAATTTTGTACATTTAGCATTTCTCAAAAATATTGCCATCATTATCAATGCAATAATAATACTTCAAATTATACAACTAATTATTGTAGTTTTCCCTCCTGTTTTCGTGGCATATTATATGCAAATTGAAAGGAAAAGAAAAAAAAGAAGGTTACTGTAGAGTGAGTGACATTTGAACAACAAGGAAGAAAATAGCAACCCGGAAATGAAAAGAATAAGGAAAAAACAGGAATAATTAATGAGGAGACAAGAGAAATCGAAAAGCATGGATTTGAGATTTTTTTTATCTTTCTTTGATGTACTAATTTGCTTACCAAGTGGATAAAAGATTCTAAACTCATTCAAAAAAGAAAAGTTTTTGCAATCTTTACAACCTGTAAATATTTTTTTCTTTTAAACTTTTAAAATAAAATACCGCTTGCTGATAAAATAAAAAAAAACTTTGCATGCTTGTATTGGTTTTGGGACAATGGAACCCCTTCTAGTACTATCTATCTATACATGAATCAATATTTATATAATTATATATATATTATAACTTGATGATGTTTCGTAAGATTACAGTCTCTCAAAGTTCAACACTCCGTTTCACCCATTGAAGGATTCACAATATCGAAGAGGGTGATTAGAAAAATGATCGCACACCCACGGTTCGAGAGAAGATGACTATGTTTATATCTTCCCCAAAACTTGATCGGAGGGCTCTCAAAGGATGAGGGCAAACAAATTTAAGAGAAAAGAATCAAACACGTCTACAAGATCCACTACAACTCTCGACCAATCACACGCCGCCACATTGTCATGTGAGTTGGATACCTATAAATATAGGCATTCACCAAAGATAAATGGATCGCGACACTTCTTGCAAAAATACACTCCGAAGAGCAAACAAAACCTCTAAGCATTTTTCGCGCGTTCGTCGAAATCTCTGAACATTCTTTGAAAATATTCGAATATTTAAAGTTTGTATACATCTTTGTGTGAAGATTATGATTCTCACGTCAGAGGCATTCCCCTTGGACACACGTTTGGAGTTTCCGCTTAACAATACGTTGATCTGTGCAAGAGACAAGTCTTTGACTCTTGATTAGGAACACGTCACCTGAACTCATTGTCTGAATTCATCACCTAAACTCGACATTAACCTGATACATCAATTATCTTAACACATGGAAAAGATAAAACTAAAACAACATCTAATTTCAGGAATTCCGGGTCCCCATCGGGTTCGGAGGAGATTGTCATTCCTAAGTTTGGAGTTTAAGTTTAGACATGGGCCTGTTGATGGGCTTACTAGGCCCAAATTGAAACTGTAAAGTTAGCGGGAACTTTTTGAAAATAGACTCGGATCTTTTACCAAAAAAACCCTCCACCTTTCTCTGTAATCTCCATTTTCCGTTTCCGGTTCCGATTCCGATTCCGACACGCACACTCTCACGCCTCTTCGCATCTCTCTAATGGCGTCAACTAGAGATTCGAGAGAGCGAAAATGTCAGGTTCTTACTTCAGAGTCGACCATGGAGTATATCTTTGTTCACGATTCCGAAAATTGCGGTCTTACAGGTACTCCTTTTGTTTTGCTCTACATTTCCTGGTTCTATAGTCAAATTTTCACTTTGTTTGATTTTTTGGTATGTTCTTCTCAATTTGATTGTTTTTAGCGTGCTTGAGGCTTGCTCATTGCTGCACATTGTACAGTTACATTTTTGAATTTGTGATTTTGTGCTTCCTGGAACCTCTTGCCTTGCATCGAATACCCATTTTTGATTTTATTGACTTGAAGCTGTGAAATTTGGTGCTACTGTTCGTAGAATCACATCATTTGGGTTGGTGCTCATTTTAGGCATTACTGTTGTAGTTGGTTTCTAGGTTTAGGGTTTTGTTGTATTGCAGCTAACAAATGGAGTAATTGCTGTGGTTTATGTTAATTGGAATGAGGAGAGTTTGTAAATTCTCATTTAATTGTGTAGTGGAGCTGACAAGTAACTACAAAATGAACTATTTTTCCTCTACTGTTAACTATTTCCTAGCCAATTAATTTATGCCAATGAGGTGATGACACCTCATCAATTAACACCCATACCCGCCCAATTAATTTGGGGGCGCGGAGCGCCTGCCCGAATTCATTTATCTTGTGTCTTGGCTTAGAGTCTCAGCCAATAAATCTCGGCTGAGATTCCGGGTACTATTACTAAATGGCTGGAATTGAGGTGAGCTTTTCGCTATTTGGAAACAGGTGTTGCACAAATTACTAGATTAGTATTCTGTTTTCTCTATTGGTGTTTTTTTTCCGGTTTAGAGCATTTTGGAGGACTAAAAATGTTGACTTGGATTTCAGATACCAAAATGAAAGGAGATAAAAGGGAAAGAGGATCTTCTATGGTGAAAGGGCAAAGGAAAAGGCTTGCGGACATAAGCAACTTGCCGAGAGAATCTAACCCCTTAAACCAAGTTGCAAACTTGAAGTCCTCTTCACTTGGAACAAATCAATACGTTGAGCAGCTTCACAAGGTATGTTTATAGTGAGATCAAGGTAGTTGGTGCATGTCTAAATCTTCTTGTTTGTCGTTGACTGAGGTTTAAGCTAATAGGGTTATTCTAAATTTGTGATCCAGGAAAATATTGCGCTGATGAAAGTTGTAGCAGATAGAAAGTATCCTTCATGCCGTTCTGGTTTAGTATTTTTTTGTCCCTCTTTCTGCATCATTGTTTGGTTTTTGCTTGTTGTTTGTGTTTCGCCTTTAATCTTGGTTCACAGTAAAATCATTGAACTGAGTGGAATTGGGCTACAGAAACTGAGAATCAATGTCCAGAATCTGCAACAACAGAACCTACAACTTGCCCAAGCTAACAGCCAGATGTTGGTGGTATCTTCACATTTTTCATTGATTACCTTCTCAACATCATCTGTCTGCTAGTTTCTTTACATAGGCTTTGTATTAATATTACTAAAAGAGATTGATTCAACACATTAATGTTGCAGGAAATTAATTCAGGTAAAGATAAGGTAACTTTTGATGGTTATCTTTATCTGAGTTTCTAGAACTGACTACTGCTTGATCTATAGTGATGTACAGTTTTATCAATTAACAATCTGTCTGTCTCTTGTCAGCGAAAGGTACTTGATCATGAGCTTGGCTGCAAAAACGGCCTACTTCATGCAATAAAATTAGAATTGAAGGTCAGTTTAACCTATTATTTTTTTCAATATTGTGTTTGAGTAGGTTTATTCAACTAGAGCTTACTGTTGACTAATAAAACCTTATTGTCTTGTCAAGGAGAAAACAAATTTGATTATGTTCCAAATTGCTGGAAAAGAGGTATCTAAGTACATTACCTAAATGGTTCTCATTTCTTATGTTGTTTTCAGTTTTTTTTTTTTTTTTCATTCCTGTCTTTTGTGCAATGTTCTTAACTAGTTTAAGGCAGAATTGGTGAAGCATGATGAAGCAGTGAAATTCACTCTTGCAAATAGTAGGGTTAACAAACCTTTCACCACCAACAGAAGGCGGCAATCAAAGAAACCATGTAAATGTCATATACTCTGAAAATTTCAATTCTCATGTCCCTTACCATTAATTCCTTTTCTCATATAATATGCTTGCAGCTTTGGAGCCTACCACTTCAAAGCCATTTAAAACAAAAGAGAAGATTGACAATGAGAGGTTTGTTTGTGCATTTCAGTGCTTCATCTAAGTTATATCTGTGATTAGATTTTTATTCAAGCCTCCAATCCACTAGTTCATTGCAACAGAAGAAACTTACATGTGCTCCAAGTTTGATGTCAGGCATTCTTTGAGAAGATCTAAAAGGTTCATATCTGAAGAACCAATCCCACCCGTAGCTTTGTCTGAAGAACCAGATTCAACTGAAGTTTTTTCTGAGGAACTAGTACTAGATTTGTCCCCTATTGCTGTTAAAACTTTTAAAGTTGAAGAGAACAAGAGGTATATGAATGCATCATTATAGGCTTTTGGTTTACAATTGACTTTCTTATTTTCATATATGGGAAATATGTATGTAAGCAGAGAAACTTGTGTGTTTAACAGGCTATGTTTGAGAAGGCAATCTGCAAGGCTTAAATCTGATGACCCGGAAACAACTGAACACTTGCCTGAGATGGAAGATGCCAAGCCAATGGAAACTGAAGAGAACGCGGACTATAAAAGGTTTGCCCTGATTCTCTAGTACCGTACTGAGTACCATTTTTTAGTGGCATTTTATTTCTCTCTTTTTCACAATTAAGTGAGAGAAACAGAGGAAACTTACATATACTCTATATTTTCTGTATCAGCCCTTCTCCAAGAAGGCAGTCTATGATGGTTAAATCTGAAGAATCAGTAGCAATTGAAGCTATGTCTGATTCTGAAGACCCTGAACCATCTCTGGCCGCAAACCACACAACTAATGTTAAACCACTTAAAGCTAAACAGAACAAGAGGTCTGTTTTTGCATATATATGTTGCTATTTGGAAGTTAATGTAATGTTATTAATTATTATCAAGTAGTTCATGGGTACTAAAGGAAACTGACATGTGCTCTCTCATGTTTCCCCAACAGTCATTGTACAAAAAGACAGTCAGTGAGGGTTAAATCTGAAGAGCCTGTACCAACTAAGGACTCATTAATTGAGATTGACTATGCGAACATCCCCGTCGCTCCCCTATGCGATAATCTGATGCCCGAAAGTGTTCCAACATCAGTAAAAAAGGAAGACCAAGAAAGACATAGCGTAAACAGAGATATAGCTCAGGAACTTGCAAGGTTATCTGTTGGGAGACCCTTGCGACGAGCTGCTGAAAAGGTTCAATCATACAAAGAAATTCCTATAAATATGAAGATGCGCCGATCAGGGTGAGTGAAGTTTATTTCCATTACAACCCCACATTTTTGTTAGGATAGAAGTAGAAACCGAAAACTTCACCACAATTCATGTTGAAACATCTACCTTACTAGTACGAATATTCTGTAGGGCAAGTGGTTGATGTCTCAATTTCGAGACATCTGCCTTACTAGTGTGCTATACGCAAGGAGAAATAAGCTGTAAACATATGATAAAGTTCATGATCCTATTGTGAAAATGGCAAAGAAATGTGATGTGTGATGGTGACTTAGAACCACAATATTTACTCAATTCAGCATAATATTTTTAATTTCCTTATCCTTTTAGCCACAGTGTGTGTGTATATATGAATTCATGCTCCAAGAAAGCTATGTTTCAATTTGGAGTGGAGTGGAGGGGTGGGGTCCAGGCCAAATCCAATCACTCATCATCCTCTCACATGCAAATATTATAAAGTAAAGGTTATTAGCAAATTTTCTTGTTATAAGCATCATGGTTCCATAATTCAGAACCGCGTTGGTGCACGAATTGAATTAAGTTATTGCTATTTTTGCCATTTTCACTTTTACTTTTACAAATGTTTCTAACTAACTAACTAACTAAAGTTTTCAATTATACAATGAACATTTTTTAGTATCATTACTGTACCATATTTTTGACATTTATACAAGAAATATGCTATTTGTCTCTTTTTTAACCATTAACACATACTCTATAAAATATTTTGCATCATACTTGGGACATATACATTGCTTATATCTACTGAATAATTGTTTTCCAAAATCTGGTGAAAGACACTATTGTGACGTGTCAAACAGCTATTGGACCACCCAAGGGGACCCCAACGGTTGGAAAGAGTGTAGATACGTGTGGGCCTAGTAGTGGGCCATGCGTTGCATGAGCTTCGTGGGCCCAACTTGTGGGTGTGAGCAACAGTTCATGGGCCCACACTCGACGATTGGACTTTATTTATTTATTTTCTTTTTGATTAATTTTCCTTGGAATGGACCCCACAATGTCTGTTATTTTTGGTGGGAACTTCAAACGCTCCCTCGCAACCTTCTCTGACTCGTTGAGATGAGAATGTATATGACATGCTGATATAATAATGGTATACATATTTTTATTCAAATTCTATCCAAAGTAGTAGAAAATTTAAAGACTAAATTTTGAATTAATAATAGGATAATTTAATTAATATATTAAATAGTTATAAAAGAGTTGTAATCTTGCAACCCTTTTTTGACTCATAAAGAATCATAACTCACATTTCATTAATAATGTAGTACTTAATAAGATTTAATGATTTAATGACACATTAATTTTTGTTAAAATAAAGTATTAAGAATCTCAATCATTAAAAATTGGTTGAGATTCTCAACCAAGAGACAAACAAAATAGATTCGGACATGACGCTCTATCCCATAAATGGAGCGGGCACGAGTTTTAATGGCTGATGTAGCATCACCTCAATGACCATGATTTATTAGATGAGATTCTTAGCCAATAAATCATGACTAAAATTTTTTTTCTCTATAAAATATTTGACTTATGTATAAGACATACTGCTCTTTCAACGTACAAAATTTTAAATTAATAGATGTATGCACCAATATAACAAATAAAATTAAAAATTGTAATTCATGCTTGAAATTATTGGAAATTAATATTAAAAAGTGAAAATATTTAAGAATTGAATGCAATATTGTATTGTGGTGGTCTTACTATTTAATTGATGTAATTTCCACTTTTAAAGTTTTAAGAGTCAAAAAGGAAACCTAAGCATATACTCCCAAAGGATAAAAAGAGAGGGTAATGCACATATATTCATATTATACTTTAATCATTCACCAAATTCTACTTTCTTGTCTTTTGTAGTATGACCATAGAGAATATATTATCCAATAAGGCCATACACTTTATAATGCCCTAACTTTGATCTTAGTATATAATACACATATACCATTCAACATGACCTAGGTCTTCTTAGTATATAATACACATATACCATTCAACATGACCTAGGTCTTTTTTGTAACAAATCTGTCCTCTCATTCTGACTCATTTTGCCTCCCTTTTCTGTACTTGTCCACATTTCTTGATTTTTTTTAAAAAAAAGAAAATTTAGGGAGCGTATTAGCGCATGCAACTGCCTTACATGTCAAATTCATGTAAGACACGTGTTAGACTGTGATAGGTGAAAAGAGGGTATCATATTGTGTTTTTGGACAACTTTGGTTTTCAGGAGATGAGGTAGTGAATTCCATCTTGTGTTAACTGTGATATACGACTAGAATTCAATTTCAGCCCTACTGTATTTGACATGTTTGGCGGCTGCATGCATGAATTATTTTCCAAAAATTTATATGCAACTAATTTTGAAATTAAATGTTTGTGGCATGTTAGACTGGTGAGTGACAAAGGCCAAGCACATGGCACATGAGATGGAAGAAAATTTTGAGGAGCCACTTTTTGGGTGTGGTTTCACATTCTGCAGGTAGATATAAGGCATTGCAGGACAAAGAAGCTGTACCATATCAGCTTGAGGATTTATATTTATGGGATGTTTGGTTTCAACTTTTGCTTCTCATTTGGTTTCACATATGCAACCATGAATCTATGAGCTCAATTTGCATAAAGATATTGGCACTTGACACTCTCTTTTGGCCTTTTGTGTGCTTTTTTGTCCAACCTCATGTCCCATGAATGAAAAAAAGAAGAAATATAAAGGAGAGAATAAAAGAAAAGGAGCAACTAAACCATAAAAAGACCACCAACCCATTCCCTCTATTTTCCTCCATCTTCCTCTCCTTTCCTCTCTTGAAGCTATGGAGGATCAATGCAATGCTCTTGGATGGGCACACTTTTGCCAAGAGGTACAAACACCGAGACTCGAACTTGAGATCTCGAGGGAATAAGTGAAATCAACCACTTGCCCTACTGAGTACTTGCTGCTTCCTGTTCTCTCAATTGGGTTCTTTTTGTTTTGGTCTAATATTGTTCTTTTCAGGGGGTGGAGGAGCTGAGGCACTCTCTTTTGTACACAACTTTGGAGCTAGAGTCAACAATTGTGTCAGCAAAAGATGAGATTGCAAGAAGAGAAGTTGAAATGCTGCAAATGAAGGAGCTTCTGAGCAAGGCCATGAAGGAGAGAGATGAGGCTCAAGCTCAGTGTGAGAAGCTAGTGGTGGACAAGCTCATGCTCCAACAACAATTGCAGCAAGAAATGGCTAAAAAAGATGTAGTAGAGACCACTCCACAATGCTCAAGTGATCAAGATGATGAGTACTCAAAAGGAAGCTACAACTCCAACACCAATGAGAGTCTCATTGCATCACCACCACCACCATTGGAGCTGCCACAAGAGGTGGTGGAATTGGCTGGCAAGAGGCCGTTGCCGGCGAAAGGGAAGCTGTTGCAGGCAGTGATGGAGGCTGGGCCTCTCCTCCAGACTCTCCTCCTGGCTGGACCTCTCCCTCAGTGGCAGCACCCACCACCAAAACTTGACTCCATTGAGATCCCACCAGTGACCATTTCTTCATCCCCAAGGACACCATTTGGACCCAATTGCTTCACCAAGAAGAGAGTTTCAATGTCCCAATTACCTTCTCCAAACACCAAGATCCAAAAACTAGTCCTCCATTGACATAAAAAAGGGTCATTTGTGTATTTGGCCTTCCCTGGTTTTGGAGAGAGACTGTTTTCCTGACTCAACCCTGTGACCTGAACGTCACAAGGCAACAAACAACCTTACTCGTGTTTCTCTAGTAGCATATGTCTCCATCCTTTTCATGGTGTTGAAACACAAAAAGGGGTTTTCAGCATGGAATGGATGGCTAGAATCAAAATTTGTACACTACTTTTGTCTTAATCAAGCTCTCATTCTTAATCTGAATTGGGGGTTTTGTTTTCAAATTTTTGCTCTGCTGCTTTTGTTTGTGTAGATTAAAGTAGATGGGAAAATGATGATGATGGCATGCAATATGCATATGATGAGTCTTGAACATGGCAAGCAATCATATAGGCTTTCCTTTTCTTGAAGCACACCTACCATCCATGGTGAATGTCTGCCACTGAAATTGCACCTCAAAACCCAAGTGAAACCTTGTCCTAAAAGGGGTCAATAATACTAATGAGATCATGTCATTTTCTTGGCGAAATCGCGTGTTTAATCGTAAATCAATAACAAAGACTTGTTGGGCCAAACAATATAAACGTTTAAGATTCCTTTGAAGGTTTCGGGTTCAATTTCTCTTGTTGGTGGTTTGGGATTAGGTGGAGTTTTAAGTTAAAAGGAAAGACCTATCCTGCTGTGTAGCTCAACAGATAAAAAAATTTAAAAATCATAAAACCTTAAAAATCAAAGTTTGTTTATGACTCCACATGGGATGGAGAGGGGTCATGGTCATGTCTAGAGATGTGTGGTTTTCTTTCAAATTTTGTAGCCATTGTTGTGCCAATGCACATGCTGGTTAGTGTAATGTTTACCAAATTAGGTCCCACTTTACAAGGACTTATATATCTTGGTATTTTTTCTTTTCTTTTTGTGTAAATAAGACTTTTAAGGCTTTTGCTCAAACCATACCTATATTATCTTTGGTAAGTAAACTACCTGCAGGACACTGTCTTAAAGATGAATGTATAGAAACACAAGACAAGGACAAGACCATCTTGAATGGCCCAATCTTCATAAATGACTAAATCAAGTCATTGTTTTGAGCTACTACTTTGGTACTGGTTTGATGATACAATTGTTGTTAGGTTGGCTTGAGACAACCTTGGAGATTGTTTAGACAAAGTTAATGAACCTCTGTTCATTTTCTTAAACAAACATCGTATACAGATTCAGATATTATCACAATATTTTTTTTGGAAACAAAAAATTGAACTCTTTAAAAAGAAAAATATTCAAAATATTTTAGATAATAGAATACTATTTGGATCCCAAAATTTTGTTGACTTTTGATTTTTGCTATGAGTTTGAGACTAAATGTAAAATATATATCAACGTCACATACATGAAAACTAAATGTTATATTAAGACAGATTGGATTAAGCGGTTTATGCGATTTGAATTCTCTTTAAGGTCTCGGTTTCGAGCCTCCCTGCTGATGGTATGAGGTGTGTTATTCGGATTTAAAGGTGAGAGTTACTCATATTGTGTAGCTCAACTAATAAAAAAAGTAAAAATTATAGATAACTGAAATAAGTTTGGTTAATTATAAATTGTAACTAAATTTTGAACTATAATACTAATATCTTACATTTAAGATTTTTTGAATGTATATAAATATAATACTCGCTCCGTGCCCCAAAATGAGTGTCCTGTTTGTTTAAATTTTTTGTCCCAAAATAAGTGTCATGTTTCTATTTTTTTTGGGACGGAGGGAGTAATATTTTTCTATTCAAATACAAGAATTTGGAATAAAAATGCTTTACGCATTATATAGAAAAAAACAAGAACTCACTGGTAGGCAATTTAAATTAAGGCTGCGTTTGGATTAGAATTTTGATGGGAATGGGAATCATTCCCATTCCAATTGCCATTCCCTCCATTCCCATTACCATTGCATCCTATGTAATGTTGTTTGGAT
>JAYMSZ010003510.1:0-10486 GCA_036897665.1 Pelargonium citronellum | reverse complement strand
GAGTAAAATTTAACATAGTGACATAATGTAATTAGTTTGGTTTAGGTTAAGCTAAAATTTATTTAGCATATATTCTTTGTTTTCAAATTATATCGATTAAAATTAACAATATAGTGAATGAAATGTACGTACATAATTTAATAAAATTTTAATTAAATATTATCCATACATTTGTGGTGAAACTCATAGTAATGACAATTATGGGTAAAAAATGTATTTCCAGATTTTTTTTACAATAGAATATTTTTTTGGAAAACAAGATAATGACATTTAAATGCAAGAAAGTAATATTTAGGAGACAAGTGTAATAGAAGAAAGTTAGTGACAGCTACTGTAATAAACCATTTTCAGTTAGACTGATTGACTCTGGAGTTTTGTCGGCCTATTTTCTTTGACCTTGTTTTGTTATGGATATTGGATTGGAGGATCTGAACAATTCCATAATGGGGAGAGCTTTGATTTGTGCAATATGAGGAAGATGGTAGCTCCATTTGCGAGCATGGACTTCGGCAGAGTGTGGTGTGTACCCAGGTGAGCTTTATGATACTGTTCAAAGCAGCCATGTCTACTGGAATCAGCAACCTCCAACCAGCTGGTTTCTTCTTCTTCATCTTAAAGTTTTGATTTTTTGAATTTCCCTTGCAGATTGGTGCGTCTTCCAGTGACCATCTCAGTTATTGGTTGGTTCTTCTTGCTTGGCCTCTGAGTAAGAAATCTCCAGTTTATTGTGGGTTTATAATTTTTCCTGTGAAAGTTTGTTGCTTTCTGTCCATTATTGAGTGGGAGGTGTATTTTCACTCTGAAATTTGTTTTTGTGAGTTAGTTTGTTTTAGGGTTTTGTTGACATTAGTGTGTGTGTGTTTTGTAGTAGCCTTGCTCCTCCTTGGTTTTCCTTCATGCCTGCCATAGGTTTCATTTTCAGGTTTTGGTCTTCTCTCATTCATCAGTGAATGTTGCCTGTGAATTATAATTTTTTGGAGTGAGTTTAACAATCAATCTTAGACAGTAGTGACAGAAAATCTTAATTGAACTCTTCGAAATATTTTCACTTTCACCAAACTATGTATGTTGTGTTGCCTTATGATGTTAACCCAGTGGACATATGTAAAACACTGGCAGCTCCACTGATCAAAAGTCTACTCTTGTTTAATCAAGTTGTTGTGGAGGTTCTATAGAGGTCGTCACTATATTCTTGTCCCAACCAACCTGCACTTAAGTCAAGTCCTTGTCCTTTTGTATGGTTAAATTTATGTATAATCCTATGACATTATATTTATGTTCAGCAATGAACCAAATGTGCCTGCTCTTTCTTCTTCTTTTTTAATCTGTTTTCAGTGCCTCCACTAACAGAAAACACATCACAATAGACAACAAAAATACTCTTCTACTGCCAATTGCTTCTAAGTGAGGATGGGAAGAATCAACCATTAAAGAGATTCAAAAGCAACAAGAATATTGCGTTTGATTCTGAGTTTGTGCTCAAGTTCATGTTGTAGAGATGGGATTGAAGTGGTTAACTGATCTTGGGAACGTACTGCCTTTTGCCGGAATGGTGTTGGCGATCCTATTCCAAGTTAGCAGTATGGTAGTAAGCAAAGCGGCGCTGTCCCAGGGTATGGATAAATATGCCTTGGCTGTGTACTCTAGTGCTCTCTCCACTCTCATCCTGTTCCCTTGTTTCATCATCATCCACAGGTCTCTTTCTTTCTTCTCAGTCTTTTCATCATATATACTTTTGTTGTGCTTCATCTACTTATATAACACTTCTCTTATCCTTCTTGAATTCGGTTTTTGTCAGTTCAGCCTCATCGCGTCCATCGCGTCCTCCAATCACGTTTGACGTATTTTGTGGATTAATTTTTCTTGCAGTACTTGGGTTAGTAAAAGAAGTTTGAGACACTTTTTTGCTTGAATTCTCAAAACTCTTGATTTTCTTTTGTTTCTTTCCTTGTGCTAACGTTTCTTTCTTGATTCATACCATTAACTTGAAGTTTCTTTTTTTCTTTGTGTCTATGAAGTTCTTTGGAGCAGATCATTGAGTATTTTGGTATACAGTACAGCTCTCCAACTCTTGGGACAGCCATGCTCAACCTCATTCCTGCTTTTACTTTCATTCTTACCCTCATTTTCAGGTTCTCCTCCCCTCTTTTCCTTCTGGTTATTATCGTGTGTAGCTATAGTGTTCTAAATTGCTTGAATTTTGTCTTACTAGGCTGGAAAATCTGGATTGGAGAAGCTCAAGCAGCACGGCAAAATTTGCAGGAACCATAGTGTCAATAGCAGGGGCATTTGTTGTGACATTCTATAAGGGACCAGCAATGATGAAGACCATGGCCCTTTCACTCAATCAACAATCAGATTGGATCCTTGGTGGATTCTTTCTTGCAACTGAAGCATTGATGTTCGCAGCTGGGTATACCGTGCAGGTCAGCTTGGACACTTACAATGAAGAAATTTCATCAATTACTGAACTTTAACTAATGGTTTTCATGTCAACTATTACTGGGATTTCTCTCCACTGTAATTTCTCTGCTTGCAGTTAACGACCCGAGTGCGTGGAGGGTGAAATATGATATGGGGCTGGTTGCTATTGTGTATGGAGTACGCGTATATATGCATATTTACTTAGCAACTCATGTCTCAGTTTCATTTCTTTTGATCCATATTCTGAAAATAGCATTTAACCTTTGGAACGTGCAGGCAGTTGCAAGAATGTTACGTTTTGGCTTGGGTCTATGGTGTGTGTGGAAGACTGGACCTCTGTATGTTTCCATGTTCAAGCCATTGGCAATCGTAATTAGCGCTGTCATGAGCATTGCATTTTTGGGAGATGTTCTCTGTCTTGGAAGGTAAAATTTATTTGAAACGATACTGTCACACATGGAGTAGAAAGCAATGTTGCAGGAAACGACACTTGAAGGTAATCCAATTTAAGCAAAGAAATGACCAGTTCTGAATTTTTTTGCAGTTTGATTGGAGCAGTTATAATTGTGGTCGGGTTTTATGCTTTTATGTGGGGAAAGGCCAATGAGAAAGACAGTGCAGAGATTGAAAATGGAGTAGAAAGCTCAATATCATCAAACAACAAGGACCCTTTGCTTGAAAACAAGATAAGAGATGTATAGATTTTCACCTGAACTCTGGTTTTGGGACTAGTCTTGTGAATCCATTCATATGTAAATTTTTTCTTGTTTGGTTCATACTGGTTTAAAGTAACTTTGACAATCTACATTACATAAAATGGTGATGGGAAATCTTAATTTCTCTCCTTTGGGCTGATTGGGTTTTGATTTTATTATCAGTGACATATTGAACTATTCAAATTAGTTTTTTTTTTCTTCACAAAACTATGTCTATAAGTACGATGATAATATGGTATCACATGGTGCACTATAATGTTGAACCTAGTACACATACTTTAATACTTAAAGTACTCGTAGCTCCACTGATCAAAACTCTACTCTTGTTCAATCAAGCTGTTGAAGGAGATTCTATGAAGGCTGTCTCTAGCCAATAAGTATGGTGGTGTTCAGAAGAATATATATTCTAGTCCCAAATCCTGATCAAATTTGTTTTTAGCCAACTCTTGTCCCTCTTTCCATAGATTAAGTATATATAATTTTATGATATTATATTTAGGTTCAGCAATGAGCCATTGTGCCAGCTCTTTCTTTTTATTTACTCTGCTTTTCACGTGGTCTTAATAAACAATGCTTATATATATCACTATTAAACAAAAAGATTCGTTTACTACCGAATCAATTACCTCCAAGTGAGGATTTAGAGAATAAACTGTTGAAGAGATCTGAAAGCAACACCAGTATTGAGTTTGATTCTGATTTTGTGTTCGAGTTTGTGTTGTAGAGATGGGGTTGAAGTGGTTTACTGATCTCGGAAATGTACTGCCTTTTGCCGGAATGGTGACTGCGATTCTGTTGCAAGTTAGCAGTATGGTAGTAAGCAAAGCAGCATTGTCTGAAGGGATGGATAAATATGTCATGGCTGTGTACTCTCATGTTCTCTCCACTCTCATCCTCTTCCCTTGTTCCATCATCTTCCACAGGTAACTTTCTTTCTCCACATTAGTCTCGTTATACTTTTGTTGTGCTTCATCTACTTATATAACACAACAATTTTTTTCTTCTTGAATTCAATATTGTCAGATCAGCCTCATTGCGCCCTCCACTCACTTTTGACGTATTTTGTGGATTAGTTTTTCTTGCATTAGTTGGGTAAGTAAAAGAAGATTCATGTCATTTTTTTGTTGAATTCTAAAAAGTCAGTGATTTTCTTTTGTTTCTTTTCCTATATTGTTAACTTTAAGTTTTTTTCCTTTTCCCGTGTTGATGAAGTTCTTTGGGACAGATCTGTGAGTATTTTGGTATGCAATACAGCTCTCCAACTCTTGGGACAGCCATGCTCAACCTCGCTCCTGCTTTTACTTTCATTTTTACCCTCATTTTTAGGTTCTCCCCTTTTTTCTTCTGATTAGCGGCATTTTAGCACGTGTAGCTCAAGTACTCTAAATTGCTTGAATGTTATCTTACTAGGCTGGAGAAACTGGATTGGAGAAGCTCTAGCGGTGAAGCAAAAGTTGCCGGAACCATAGTGTCCATCGCAGGGGCATTTGTTATGACCTTCTATAAGGGACCAGCAATAATGAAGGACAAGGCCCTTACACTTGATCAGAAATCAGATTGGATCCTTGGGGGATTCTTCCTAGCAATTGAAGCATCGCTCTTTGCAGCTCAGTATATTATTCAGGTCAGCTTGGACTCTTACAATGAAGAAACTTCATTTGGTACTCATGAACTGCAACTAATTGTTTTCAGTTCAACTATTACTGGGAATTCTCGCAGGCTTTAATCCTCAAGAAGTATTCAGCAATGGTCCTCATCATGTTTTACATGGTCTCCATTGGTACCATTGTCTCTACAGTAATATCTCTGATTCTAGTTACAGACTCGAGTGCTTGGAGGTTAAGACTTGATATGGGTTTGGTTACCATTGTGTATGGAGTAAGTGGATACATATTTATTTACTGAGCAAATCATGTCTCGGTTTCATTTTCTTGACAATTGTTATCTTTGTAACACGCAGACAGTTGTAGGATTGTTACGTTTTGTCTTGTGTCTATGGTGCGTGGGGAAGGCTGGACCTCTCTACGTTTCTATGTTCAAGCCCTTGGCAATCATATTTGGCGTTGTCATGAGCGTTTTCTTTTTAGGAGATGTTCTCTGTCTTGGAAGGTAAAAAACAGTTCAAACATTGTCTACTCGTCTTCTTTTTTTAACAAAAATTAGCTAATTTGCTATAGGCAACTCATCTCTTCTCCTTGTTTCTGAATTTTACTACAGTGTGATTGGAGCTGTGATTATAGCGGCCGGTATTTATGTTTTTATGTGGGGAAAGGCCAAAGAGAAGGAGAGCCTAGAGTCGGAAAATGGAGTGGAAAGCTTAGTATCATCCCGCGAAAAGGTCCCTTTGTTGCAAAACAAAATTGGAGACATATAGATTTCCTGAACAATAATGTGACTTTCGTATTTTTTTTAATGAACAGATTGGTTTTAGGACTATTCTTAGTGCCTGCATTCAAATTTAAATGTGTTTAGCTTGTTTGTGGTTGATTCATCCAAATGTTGATGAACAAAAAATATTAGACCTATGATAATAAGATCCAAATGGTTTGGATCTAGAAATGAACTAATTGAATCAAGAACAGAGGATAAGAACAGCTAGAGGAATTGGGATTGAAGAGCATAGCTTAATTGTTCGTTACAACGGACAATTAAGACTTGAATTTGAACACACCTGAAATTTGATCCGGTGATCAACATTTGGGTCATATGTAACTTGTGAAATTTTGGGTCGAGCTAGACAAATCGTCACCACTGCTCTTCATCTTCCATCTTTATATAAATATCTCATTTCAAAATTTGAATGATGACAATGAAATACTAATTCTATAATTAAGCCACAACCATGACCATGAGTTTTGCTTAAGCAGTAGACTTTCTGCTCAAGCCTAAACGGACATTGACAACCGAACCTCTTTATTTTTTATTTTGGCGCTACTCTTTTATTTGATTGTTCCTTTTAAATTCCAATTGGCTCTCTACACTACCTATGAGCTACTTCACTTATCATTTAATTTTTATTCTTTTTGCTACTACTTCTCAATTTATGTACCATAATAGCTAGCTAGGCAGCTCACATTTTACGTAATAATTTTGTGACGTCATTCCAATTTTTTAACTGATGTCTCCAAAGGAACAATTTATGTTACTAATTAGAAGCGCGTGTTTGATCTTCAGTGAGCTTGAAACTAGTAACGAATGACGAATCAATCATCTTTATTGTGTGCTTCAAAAATAAGAATTTCTCATTATCCATGATACAATCTTGAATCATGGTTTTTATCATCTCTTATCAAGAATCAAGAACATGGAGATGGAACCATTCTAATCCAAACAATTCCATGAAATTTTAGGAATGTCATGAACAGTTTTGCCAAACATGTGATGAGTCATATCAACAATTTTCAAATTTGCAATGACTGGGACAAATGGATTTGATAAAATTGGCAGCCGATCCTTGTTAATAAGTGGGGGACAGAAGACAACAAAAATAAAATCCTAGAATATTATAAAATCTTCACCTTCTGGACCCCATGAGTAGGGCCATTTTCAACCTCAACCATGAGAACACACTCACAAACTACAAAAATTAATGTCTTAAACCCCATTCTTAATCATTAACTATTCACACATTTAGCCAAATGAATACAATAAACAAACCATAATGAGATCATTATCAATACATGTAGGCGTAGCTAATGTAATTACAATATGTGGCACGTACTGTTTTAAAAAAATAGAAACGAGTCGCTGCTTTTATCTCTCCATCACAATTAAGCAGCTTCACTACTTCTTGAAAGGTTGTTCTCTTCTCTCTCCTCCACCTTAGCTTTCATGGACCATCTTGCTTGTTCCACCATAAATACCACCAGCTCAGCTTATTGCACATACAGATATTCATAGGGCCCTGCAATATTTAATTTAACAATCTCCACCAGATTGTTCTAGTCTATTTAGCTACTTATTAGCATAAATACAGAGAGAGAGAATAGATGGGAGTGAAGATGATGAGAGGTCAAGAGCTGAAAGTGGTGGTGCCATTTGTGGTGTTGTGGGTGAGGGAAGGTTGTAAAACAGGCCACACTGTGTTGTCTAAAGTAGCCATGACTAATGGGATGAGTCCTTTTGTGTTCATTGTTTATACCAATGCCATTGCCTCTCTCATCCTCCTTCCTTATGCTTTCTTTAATTCCAACCCAGACAGGTCCTTAATTACTCTGTACTTTGTAGTTATTACAACACTAACACAACAACCTTGTTAGCTACCATGATGTTTTCTTGTCCCATATATCAGTTTTGCTCTGTTTTGTGTCTGTGTTCTCACATTTTGATGATGATTCTGCAGATCAGTGGAGCAATCAGCCTTCACACTACCTCTCCTTTTAAGATTCTTCTTCTTGGGTTTAACAGGGTTGGTGCTCTCTCTCTCTCTCTCTCTCTCTCTCTCTCTCTCTCTCTCTCTCTCAAATTTATATGGGTTCATGTGTGTTTTGTAGGATAACAATAGCCCAAAACCTGGCTTTTGTGGGCTTGAGTTACAGCACTCCATACATGGTGTGTGCAATGGGCCTTTTGCTCCCAACTTTTTCTTTTTTGCTATCCATCTTTCTCAGGTTCTTTCTCATAATCCATATCAGTATATATATTACAACATAGGACATATTAAAAGGAGCTACTCATGCATGAATATATATCTTTTGCTTATAACTAGGAGGACAAAGCTAGGTTGGAGAAGCTCAAGCTTTCAAACCAAAATTGTTGGTTCCATGATATCAATCATGGGAGCTTTAATGATGAACCTCTACCAGGGTCCAGCTATACAGAAAGCTTCATTAGCCTCCTCTCATCACCAACACTTCATTTCCAAAATTCTGGTTTTCTCATCAAGCCCTGAACATTGGGTTCTTGCTGGAATCATGCTAGCAACTGCTACACTGTCCCTTTCAGTATGGAACATCATCCAGGTACAATATATAATATCACCTATATATAAAACAATTTTATTAATTAATAGTTTTTGCTTTTAGTGATTTCATTTTTTTGTTCATTATCAGTTGGATACTGTCAAGGAATATCCAGAAGTGATGAAAATAGTCTCTTTCTATAGCATAATTGGAACACTACAATGTATAGTGGTCTCTTTGTTTTTTGAAAGAGACCCAAGTGCTTGGAAACTGAAATTCAACAAGGAGCTTCTTCTAATTCTTGCCACTGTAAGCAAAAACAAACAAGCAACCTTAAAATAAGTTCTTTATCTGTCTATGTTTGTGAGCTGATTAATATTTTCTCTGCTTCTATATATAGGCTGTGTTTGGAAGTATAATTCGAACTCGTGTACATGTCTGGTGCATGCGCGTCAAAGGCCCTTTATATGTCCCCATGTTCAAGCCATTTGGAATCATGTTTGCAACCATTTTTGCTGTTGCCTTCTTTGCAACAACTCTTCATTATGGAAGGTAAATAATTACATGCATATATCAGACCCTACATAACTTCATTTCCAAGATTCGAATGTAGAATCAATCTTTTCACGATGTCTTTGTGTGTAGTATGGTAGCGATATGTATTATAGGAGCAGGGTACTATACATTGATGTTGGGGCAAATCAGAGAAGAGGAGCGTAGCAGAAAAGGCGAAAATAATGATATGGAGGATGACAAGAAAGTTCCTCTTCTGCAAGAAGGCGCAGAAGATGAACAAGTCTAGGATTTCTTCTTTGGTAAAAGATTCAAGGAGTGAAAAGATGATCCTAATGGAAGTTCTTTTCTCGAGCCCGTGAGTACTTAATGTAATTAGTACATTTTAACATATAGTATGTTCCTAAATCTCATCAAGTGTTGATGATGTTTTCATTTATCAGGTTCTTGGTAGCAAGCTTAGTTAGAGGTCAGAGACATGAAGCTCCTTCAAGCCTTGTTATGATATTGAAGAGCTTTGCCTTCTGTCTTAATAAGATTGTCAGAAAAATAGGATTATCAGTTTTCTGTATATAGTGGTGGTGGTGATGATGATGATATCAATTATTTGATGGAATCACACTCATGAGGGACTTGAAATATTTTTTTGGAGGCTCCTTTTATTAATGAAATGAATTTGGCTTCTTCTGCACATTTCTTGGCCTTTCTTATTATTGGTTTCTTTTTCAATATCTTCTGTTAATCAAATGAGCTGAAAATTAATACATAATCATCTACAGATGTCCTGTATAAGATGCAAATTGAAGGTGTTGTGCATATTTCATAACAAGAACATAATCTTATTATAAAGCAGAGGACATGTTTGAGCTTACATTCATATATGTTCACAAATTCATATTTAAACTATCCATCTTCGGGTTCTTCGCATATGCAAACAACTATGCAGCATACCAGGGGAGATTTGAAGTTCAGTATCAGTCACCTTCATGAGAAGCAACAATTTTGTATACCAAAACTGGTGTATCTCTGCCAAGGAGCATTTTCTCTGAATAAAGAGCCTCTCCTGCAGAGATTCAGAAAGAAATAAATAAAAGTATGTAAGAAAAGGACTACTTATAGACTAGCTAGGTAAGTTCAGATTATTTACCATGTCAATGGAAGATCTTGAGATCTCTCTGTTCCTTGGCGGCTTGAATCAGAGAGAGTTTCAATAGCCCATCTTCCTCTGCTCTCATGGAACTGCAAGATTGTTGGGATATGCTGAACCTTCCAAAAATCTTCACCATCTGGTGATCTCATCCTTATACAGAAACTCCTAGGCATATCCACTAACAACATCTCTTTAAGGTTATGAAGATGTTCAATGCCAAGTGGAAGAGTTGTCAATTCTTGACACGCCACAATCTTCAGCTCCCTCAACTTAGGCATTGCTCCTTCTCCTAGTTTTACATTCTTTAGCTTCTCCATCTGATACAAGCTGAGCATCTTGAGCTGTGGATAACCTCCAGCATCACAGCATAGCTCCTCCCCAAATGTAAACCTCTCGAATATCAAGAACTACCAAACTAGGCAACCTTTGGAGTGCATTTAGTGGATCAGTCTCCAAATTAGAATGTTGGAGCAGCTTGGTAAGGTATTGAAGTGAAGCAATCCAGTTGGGTAAACTTGCCAGACGGCCTTTGAGATAAAGGCGTTGAAGAAATTGTGGAGGGGACGACATAGTGTCAAGTAGAATGTATTCCCTCGCGCCATCAGAAAGTATGTACAAGGAGGTAAGGTGTGTCATGCTCTACAAAGAACAACATAGATCCCTACCGTGTTCTTTACTCAGCTCTGAGATTCCCAACCTTCTTAGCTGAGCTAGCTTTCCCAACTCTCTCACCAATTCATCATTACCATTCACATCAACGCAGCTCAATTTCTGAAGACTGG
>JAYMSZ010003509.1:0-10486 GCA_036897665.1 Pelargonium citronellum | reverse complement strand
TGAGATTGGTGGATGGCATTGTAGGTTCTCCTACAGCCAGTGAAAAGATTTCTAGAGGGCAGAAAGGCCGCAAAGCTCCTGAATCTGAGATTGGAGTGGGATCTACGTCGTTCCCTATTCGTATTGTAGATGGAAAGGGCGTTGAGTCTTCAAGAAACAACAACATTAAGGAGGGTTCTCAAATCGAGGTCTGTGAGCTTAAAATTATGTGAAACTTAATCTCTGTTATGATTCAGTAGTTAAATTGTTCGAGTTAAACTCCCACTTTTCAGATAATGGGACAGATTCCTCACTTTGTTCTTCATTATCTGCTAAAAGTTTGCATTTATCTTTTCTACTATCCACCTTGCCGTTTTGCAAGTTAACTAGTAGTTTTGGATAGTCTTCTGTATATTATTTTCTCCCTGGTTAACCTGAGCCATTTATATTTAGGTTTTTAAAAATGAGGGAAGATTTAAAGCAGCTTGGTATCCAGCCAATGTATTGAGTTTGAATGATGGGAAAGCTTATGTGGGTTACAAGGAACTATTTTCAGATGAAGGTAAGTTTTATTTTTTAAATGCCTGTTTGTATGCCTCAACAAATAAACAAAAAAAAAAAGTGAAATACTTGCTAATTTGCTAGATGGTACATCCACCGTTCATTGTTACATCTTCATATGCATGGTTTTATTTGAGGTATACTGCTATGGGTATCACCTTGTCAAATTTTTGGAGCAAGTGGGGTGTCTTGCTTGTCTCTCAAGGTTTTTGTCACTGTCCTGTTCGGTGGTTGTTGTATAAATATATGCATATGAAAAAAAGCAATGTACAAGCTGGAATTATGGGCTAATCAAACAGATGGACTTGTGGTTCCAGATGCTGAGGTGTACATTATTGTCTCCCCATGCCTGTGCTAAACATGTTATCTTTGTACTGTGAAATAGGTGATATAGCCAATTTGAATACAACATTTACATCCTGTTTGGGAACTCCATGAAGCCTCCTTTAGCAACTCCACGTAGGATAAAGTAGGTTTTGATAAATCCCGTTCTATTTCCTCGCACTGTCAGCCAAGCAAAAGGAGGACAAAGTTTTTTTTCAGAAGCTTTGAGTATCTGTAGGGTATAAGGAAGAGAGAGAAATTATGTTTTGTACCAAATTATCCCTACTGTACCAATATATAGTTTCCAAAATGTCCCTCTACCATTATCAATTGAAGTAGTTTCTGTTATTGTCTGTGCTCTAGCATTATAGGCAAATTCAGAATATGAATTGGTGTACCAAATATTTGAATTGGCCGACCAAGTGTATGAAGTGGTCGACCAAGTATATGAATTGGTAGACAAAAAAATGTGTTGGTCGACTGGTATGATGAATTGGTTGACCAACATATCTGGTAAATATAGTACTGGCCTAATGCTTGTAGGGTTGAGATTCAATGACCATATTTGATCCAATGGCTAAGTAAATTAGTGTTATTGATTACTATTAAGTATCAATTCATCATAAGGGCAATATTGTCATTTTATAATAATGCAATCACTTATACCAGAAAAATTACTAAACACAATTCTTTTTAACACCTCCTTTCACAACCCATTCTACCAAACACAACACATTTTCTATATACTTCTCTCTATATCTTTTACCTCCTTTACCCAACTAAAGTTGAGTGATGGGATTCTCAAACAAGCCCTTGGCCTTTTTTTAGCTGTGTCCTGGGGTAGAATGCTGCTGCTTTTTTACTAGTATTGTAATTTTTGTTTAATAAGGTAAAGTTGAACTTTGATGTTTGTTCATAGATTAGCTGTTCATTTAGATTACTGTATAAATTTCATATTTGTTCAGGCTTAGGTCCATTAAAGGAATGGGTGGCACTGGAACGGGAAGGAGATGAATCACCAATAATACGTGTTGCCCGCCCTATGACCGCCCTTCAATTTGAAGGAACCAGGAAGAGGCGCAGAGCAGCAATGGGGAATTATTCTTGGTCAGTTGGAGATAGAGTCGATGCTTTGATACAAGATAGGTATGGCTGTTCGATTATATGATGCCAGCTTTATATTTTGCATCATGCATGGGAATATAAAAGCACACATGGAAAATGAATTTAAGTGTGAGTAATTGTTACGTGCTAGGGTGCGGTATCGTTGTTTTCCATTAAAAAAGGATTGAAGTAATTGCTAATAGTGGATAACAGTTGCGAATTGGGTTTTTATTATAAATGATTCAAAACTTTCAAATTCAAGGATAAAAGTTGTGATTTCCTTGATAAATTTATAAGATCAGCCAGTTAGTTTTGTTAATCAATTCATCCTAATGTGTCGGAAGCCTAATTATTTTGCATTGGCGTTACTCATTTGTATTTATTTTATTTTCCAGTTGGTGGGAAGGAGTTGTTACAGAAAAGGACAAGAAGGACGAAACTACATTAACCATCCATTTTCCGGGTCTGTTGTTATCAACAATATCACCATCATTATTGGGACCTTCACATTTATAGGATGTGGATTTTAATCTAAAAGTTATGTTTTTTTTTATTGCAGCTCGAAATGAAACATCAGTGGTTCGAGCTTGGCATCTTCGGCCATCTCTCTTCTGGAAAGATGGAGAATGGATTGAATTGTCTAGTTCAAGAGAAAAGGATCCCTCAAGCCATGAGGTGCTATGTTTTCTTAAGCTTATGCTTGAAATTTCTAGGTTATAGATTTCAACCTTCATTGTTTGTTTGTACTAAAGTTTGAAATTTGATGTTCAGGGCGATACACCACAGGAGAAGCGATTGAAGACGAGTACTGCTGTAGTGGAGATCAAATGTCCGGATAAAATGTCCAAAAGTAATGATGTGGAACCCGGGAAAACTGAAGACTCACGATCAATGAATTTGTCTGCAAATGATCAAGTATTCAATATTGGTAAGAACTCCAGAGACGGGAATAGACCCGATACACTCAGAATGATACGGACTGGCCTGCAGAAGGAAGGATCAAGAGTAGTATTTGGAGTTCCTAAACCTGGTAAGAAGAGGAAATTTATGGATGTAAGCAAACACTACGTTGGAGATCAGAGCAGGAAGAATAATGAGGCGAAGGATTCAGCTAAAATTTCGAAATATCTGATGCCTCAAGGATCTCGTGGATGGAAAAATGTGTCAAAAACTGATCTGAAGGAAAAACGAGTCTCTGATTCAAAGCCCAAGCCGGCTATCAAGTCTGGAAAACCTCAGAGTGTTTCGGGTAGAACTCTCCATCAGAAGCCTGTACCAGTTTCTGCTTCTGATGATAGCACCGTATCAGATAATCTAGCCAAGAACAAGGATTTGGTTAGTCATGTAGAGAATGCATCTGAAAAGAATAAAACAATGGAATTTGCTTCATTTTCCAGCACTGAGGGGGCAGCAGAGGGCCCGATCTTATTTTCTTCTCTTGCAATACCGCTAGATGCTCCAGCCTCTAAGAAAGCTTCCACATCAAATCCCAAAGCTGATCGGGCAAATAAAGGAAGACTTGCACCTGCCGGGACAGCAGGAAAGTTGGCAAAAATTGATGAAGACAAAGTTTCAAACTACAATTCTGCAAAATCAGCATCTGAAGTCGTTGAGCCCCGTAGATCAGTTCGCCGAATACAGCCAACATCAAGAGTAAGTAAAGATATGAACTTTGTACTTCAGTAATACTATGTCCTTTTCGAAATAAGTGTCATTTTAGAAATAAAAATTTGTCGGAAATGTCTTACAATTTTAAACCAAAAAAAAATTGTGACTTTCCAATAATACTCTTCCATCATCATTAGCATTAAAACAAATTTAAAAGAGTTACTTTAAACTGACGCTTATTTTGAAACAGTAGTATTATGGATTCATATTTGGTTCGCTGAGTTTTTATTTTTTTATTTTTGTTTCAAACCTGACTTCATGCTTGATGTTCTTGCTCACAGCTTTTAGAAGGCTTGCAAAGCTCGTTGATCATCTCAAAAATTCCTTCTATTTCGCATGATAGAAGCCACAAGAGTCAAAACAAAAATGCTTCTAGAGGTAAAAAGAAAGAATCTCTACTCTCTGGTAGCGTTTGGAATAGAATTCTCGTTTGGGAATGAGATTCTCATTCGATTTTGGATCATGTCTTTTTTTGTCATGAAATTGGAAATCTTAATCCAAACGCTACCTGAATGTTTAATTACCCATTTCCCGTACATAGTTTTGCTCTGGAGAGAGTTTCCGCTCTTGCTAAACTGAGCTTTGTCTGTCACAGGGAACAACAACGGTTAAGAGAAAGTTATGCAAAGATGGATCAACCCAGAAACTGAATGTTTTATAGGATTCACCGAAGACGCGCACCCAGAGGTCAAGCACAGTTCAATATGTATAATAACAATAGAGTAGGAAAAGAAAAACCTAGAATGGAAATTCTCACTTCCTTGTTAAGTTATAGAGTCTGGAGGATAGATGTTCATATTGATTTTTGCTTCACCAGAAGATTTATGAATTATCTTCTCCCACCCCAAATCCAATAGGTTGTTGTATATGGAAATTCTGGGTTGGAAAGTTGCAGTTTGTCTCTGATGGTCAATTCATTATTGCATATTTGGTCAGATCATCAACTTGTTTGAAAATGCATTTGCAGAAAGTTTCTAATTAGTAAACCATATAATAAAACAGTTTGTTATAACTTTGCTAGTTGTTGCAAAGAAGTTTTTCCTAACATTCAGCACAAATAGTAAAAGAGAAGTTTAATGGCAAAAGTGGAAGAAACTAAAGTACAAATAGTTAAGAGATTATATATTTTTGTTACTACAAGAGTTTCTTTGTAGCAGACTTACACAAGTGTTGCATATTTAGTAAAATTGAACAAAGTACATATGGACAATTACAAGTCACCACAACTTTGCTATACAGAGACACAAATCATTCAGTGATCTATCAAAAATACCTAACACTCTTGGAGCTGCCTTGAAGCTCCAAACACCTTGCTGGATAAAAACTACGTGCCCTCGTGATACTTCTTTTCTACTATAATTTAGATACGTAAAGGGAAGGGGAAAAAATCGTAATACTTGCACAACATTACCAAAAGGTACCTCCTTTCTTCTCGTTCTCTCCATTGTTTGATTCACTCTTGTAAATTGTCATCACCAGGATCTCCTATATTTGTTGGCTCTTCTCCGGTACCTCCTTTACTGGCTATTTGTAAGCTTTTTTCGTATTGATACTTTATGTCTGATCCAGATTCGGTTTTGTTTGAGCCAACAGCTACTTGTGAGTGGTGACTCATGTTGCCATTGATATCATCATCGTCATCGATAAATGGTTTCTCGCAGATGCAAGAATATGGATATTCATGAAACTCGCCTCGTCCTGGTCTCATCTCATCTGGCTCTCCCATAAATCCTCTCTGGGCTGACTTCACTTTCTTGGCAAATGCATCCCAGTCCATTTCGTGTCTTGCCGAGAACAAGGAACTGAGCTTCTTTGCGTTTGGTCGGATGGTTCTCTTATGCCCCATGTATCTCCTGTGATTGAGGAAACAATATAGAGAATCCGATAAGAATGAATGTTTCAATGCGGCAATGCCAGCATTGCGTGCTTTCATGTTAAAAACTTTATAAAAAGAATAATGCTTTGCATGGATTCTTGGATTTGAGTCAAATCTTGCAAGGTTCAAAACATGATTACAACATGGGACTTCAAGCGAAAACTCTTATCTTGTAATTTGAAAATCTATGGTTTCCCAAGCATTATATTTGCATTTGAAATATAACATTTCAAATTAAATTCAAGAATAGAAACGCAACCTATAACTCTACCAAAGAAAATGAGCTACATTTCTTACCTTCGGCCTGCAAGAATCTTTGCCATATTTCCATTATTGTTTGTGACAAATACATCACTTTCATCACACACGGTGTAGTCGATGGCTGCAAGGCGGGAAGAGAATGGGAGAAAAGGTTTTAGCTCTTCGCCAGCAAGCATCTCCTTTGTATAAAAGTTTGGGAAAAGTTCTCTAAGAGGCCGCAAAGTCTCTTCTCCACCGTATATTTCTCCAGAAGCAACATAAAGATACGTGTCATTGGTAAAACCAAGCGCCCGCAGCATTAAGCCCACTTCATGAGGAGTAAGTGGACATTTTCCACGCTTTCGCTCTCCCTCTTCGCTTAAATCCTGTATATAGACAGAGAGAACAAAGAATTGTTTCAAACATAAAATCGTGACTAGTACCCATCAATAGTACACCCAATTTTCTAGTTCAACGAGCAAGGTAGTGTACGTATTCCAAATAAGGTACAGAACATAAAAATCGATCTTTATATCCTACTAGTTGAGATGAACCGTTGGCATACCAAGATCAAAGGTCATTAAGTAGAGCAATCTTACCGGTAACGTAGTCCATCTTTTTCTTATTTCACCAAGCTCGTGTCTCTCCTTCTCGCCTCCGCCATAGTAACACCCAGAAAATGCGAGCATATCAGGTTCAAACCTGTCATGGGAGGAGTTTCAGGCCACAGAGAAGGTAACCAGCCACTATTGAATAAATAAATATATGCTGCACATAATTGTGGAAAGTTATAGGAAAATGTCCTTGTTATATGCTAATAATTATTGTTCATTTCGTGAAATTTCATCATGACATAAATAATTATTGATATCACTTGATATCAAGGTTACGAGGACAAACCTCAAGTGAATGGCAATATATCGTTTTGCCATCTTCCTCATTCTCATGACAAGTTTCTGACCAAGGTGTCGTATAGGTTTTGTAAATCTCAAAGCATGATAGTTAACCCGACAACGCAACTTTTGTAGTTCTTCATCAATGTTACTTGCAAGTCTATAATCAAACTTCGTCAATTGCACAACCTGCACAATTCAAATATTAATGGCTTATTTGCAAGAAAACCAGTGCGTATAATAAGGCAAGCAAACGTATCAAATTACTAAAACTATTCATGTGCAGTTTCAATAACTAGAAGTATACTGATATATAAATCTGCAATGCTAAAATGAAACAAAATCCTTACACGTCTCCTCTTAAGAATCGGAAGAACTTGATCAAGATAATATTCGGGATCTGATTTTCTTGGAACGCGCATGGTATATGGAGGTTTGTCCATTGACCGCATAACTTTATCAGGCACTCTTTTGACAATGGTAACATCCTTCGAAAGGAAAGAAATGAACCAATCAACATCGAATATGTTCACAAAGTCGCTGCATTTCAAGCACAAGGTATAAGTCTACTTGTCAAAATATAACCAAGAAAATTTAGCATTTAAATTAAATGGTACTGGCATTGAAGTCTTGGTAATGGAATTCACCTATTATCTTTCCAAAAGGATTGATGATCCAACTCAGGTACTACTAGCGTAGCGTTGAGAATTCTTGCAACGACAACAGCATCTGTTATCTGTATGCAAGAAGTTATTGTAAATTTGTAATTGCAAGACAACAAAATTTCATTTCTATTGCAACTAATAGGCTTAAACAAATAAGATGACAATGTGATAATTAAAATATATATAAGTTGACACAACCAACGTAGGTAATAAATACCCTTCAAATTAATGTGTCTTTAGAAAAAATGTAAACATGTTTACTTACTCCTGTCCTTTGTTGATTCAGACCTCCACTTGTTGCAATAAGCAAATATCCCTTTGAAGACCGCTCACGTACAGCAGCTACATTAGAAGCATTGCCAATATTTGTCAGTCCGCTGAAAATAAGAATTAAAAACCAATTGGCTGCTAAACAATATGGACTACTTTTGAGTATATAAAACCCAAAAAGATAGCATATTCAAGGCATTGACCTCAAAATTAAAGCAGGACCAGTGCTTAAAGCAAATAGTATCTGACCACAAATGAATGTAGATTCAGTTGGGTACGTCGAAGATTTTTATATTTTTGTAAATGCAGAAAATTTAGGAGGTTATTACAGATACGGTTACTCTACAATATCAGGTGGCAATAGCTAGTATTATATAAGCCAGTAAACTAATAGTAGTGATATCTAATTCTAGGAGCAAAATAGGCCAAAATTCTCAGAACTAAAATGCAATTAACTTACAAGCATAACGAGGGCCTCTCTCACTGCACCCGTAATAGAATTTTGAAAATGCTGATTTCCATATATTAATCGGCGCACGACGACTCTCATCCTACAGTTTATCAACAGCATCAAGAATTATGGAAGTCAATTTCGATAAGGCACAATTATAAATTCTAATTATTGGAACACAATTCATGAACGAAAACAGTGATAATGAAGCACACAAACAAAGCAACAATCTATCTAAACAGGGGATCATTTACTTTTGTTCGGGATTCAGAACTAAATCAGCAAATACATAATTTCATACAGTTTAAGCGCAAATGGGATCATGTACCAGAAGGCAATACCCAAAAAAAAAAAAACATAATTTGGAAAGAACCTCAAACAACTTCATGTCAAATGTACATTGTAATTACTCTGTTTATTAGGTTCAGAGAAACTGGAAGCACGTACCAGTACTAAAAATAATCACAATCTTGGAGGGACCCATATACTTTCAGTATATCAATTATCAGATGCACAGACTATGCAAGGTCTCTCGAACAAAAAAAAAATGATATGCCGATCAGTTCCATCTTTCAATTTATATAGATCTGGCTGATCATAACGTGGAAACACATGGAGACTCCAGTATCAACCCAGAGAGAAGCATACAATAACAAATAAAATTGATCACGAAAAGTATGTCAATGGAGAGACATCAATATAAAGAGATTGCATATGACATATCATATTTGCTAAAAACGCTGATTTACATAGACAATGCTCTCCTGAAAACTTCGGGGTTTCAATCCCCAGCATCTGCATACTCAAAGCTCAAACCTCATAGCAGCCTAAAGAAACAAGCATGTTACATTTCATGTATAGCTTAATTAATTACTACCTTCAAATTCCTACAAACAAACAAAAAAAAATCTAAAAAAATTATGAAAAAAAAAATCTCTCATCACACATCTGAGAAGTTTACCACATTACATTCCCATTAGTCCAATTCATCACACTCAAAGAACAACCCCCAGTTGCACTGAAATTAGCATCAACAAGCACATAAAAAACACATTTTTAAACCTTTTCACTCCAAGAAACAACCCAAATTTCACAAATGCAGCAGTTTCTGATCCAACATTTCAATACCCAATTCACAAAAACCTTAAGAAACACCAAATAATCCAACTTGGTGAGCAAAATTACCAGTCTGTTGAACAAGCTCCTCTTGGCGAGGCGCTGAGAGTACCATTCAAAATCAGACGCAACGTGTCCCATAAACATCGAGACCAGACCCAAACCAAAAAGAAGCAACCCAAAAACCAGCGACCACGAGATCGGCTTTTTCTGCGATCTGACGGTGCCTGTAATTTGCTGCTGCTTATTGCAGTTGCTCTGTTGCTGCAACAACGCCAGGTTCGCCGAGACCATGCTAAACCTCCACGCCTTAGCCACACCCATTGGCCTCCAAAATCGCCACCGATTTCATAGCAATAACTCGAAACCCATCATGAGCCGAGGAACGAGAAGAGAGGTAAAAATGTAAATAATGTGAAAATCAGAGGGCTGAAATTAGGGTTTAGCGGTGGAGAAGAGAGTGGAGAGGTTGGGAGGGAAATAGGAATGGAGGTTTTGGAGAGAATCAAGGAAGAGAAATTGAAAAACTGTATATGATCAATGTCTTCTCTTTTGTAGACAATATATAAAAGGAAAGTTTATCAATTGTACTGTGGATTTTATTGTAATAAAATTATTTTTTTTAACATCAGTTTGTTAAGCTGTTGTTAAAAGGGAAAGGTTTCATTTTGTTTCAAATAACCACCTAATTTCCTTTTGAAAAATGACGTGGCAATTTACGTAGCAGATATTTTTTTCGTATTTTCGTAGTTTAAGTTTAATTTTAACGAATAACAATCAAACGTATATGATATCACCACCTTCCCATGAATTTCGCAGCATTGCTCCTTACTTTTTGTTTCAATTTTAGTCTTTCACTAGTCCATATTGTTCCAATTTCATCTCGTAACTATGCAAAATTGTTTTAAATTAGTTAATTTGTGATTGCTTCGTTAAATTAAATAGATGCATGGTTATTTAAAAAAATATATGAATTGAAACAGATGACACACGTGACATAATGTATTACTGTAACTACATATGTTATATATAGTTTGTTTCTATTGTGATATGTTTTATATTGTTTTAAAGTTTTGTTATGTATTTACTTATTCGAAGTTGTTGTTTTTTTTTTTGTTATGTGTTGATGAATTTTGTTATATATTGTTGTCCATTAGATATTTTTTAATATATAAATCATCGGTATAACCAACTATGTGGCAATTGATCGTTCTTGTAAACAATCGAGATGAGCAAATAAGATTGCTCGTGTTAACGTATTTGGTTCTATGTCACTTTGGATACAATGAAGATTATAACTTGATCAAAATTGAATGGGGAAATTACAGATAGCACCCCT
>JAYMSZ010003508.1:0-10486 GCA_036897665.1 Pelargonium citronellum | reverse complement strand
TTTTTAGTAGGGTTTCACTTGCACCATTATATGTAACCACTTTACTTTATATTTTACCGATGTGGGATCACTTAACACTCCCCCTCACGTGCAAGCCTAGGTAAACTCACTGAAGAGAGATTATAAGAGGTAGGGGAAGACCTAAGTTTCCATGGAAAGAAGTGAGGAAATTCAATTAATGTTAGACCTAACAGAAGAAATTGCATTGAATAGGATGGAGTGGAGTGGAGGAGAAGAAAACAAGCAGAGGATCCCAAGGAGTTTTGCTAAAGAATTCAAGTACTTGATCGAACATTGTGAAATGACTTTTGTCATTTTTTAAAGAGATGCCCACATTTTTATGCTTCATAACTCTTAAGAAACTCCCTCGAAAGCATTAGCCTATCTTAGATCATATTTGATATTTAGTTATTTTTCTACTAGTCGATCAGATCAAGTAGAAGAAATCAAAGTGACTTCATCCTCAATTTAGAGATGTTAACAAAAGATATGGCCTAGGGCTTGTAGTGCGAACGGAAGTACTACATGAACGACCAAAAGAAGAGAAAATAACTTATACAAGGTCATCTGACACTAGTGATAAGAAAGCATTGTGAAAAAGAGATCACTCGATACCATAAATGTACAAATAAAAAATAATTTGTTATGTATAATGTAATATGATGGTAGAAGAGAAGACCTTTATTTAGGGCAATACAAGAGTTGGCTTATATTCAAATAGGATATAAACATAGTATATGGCTAAATTTATGAAAGCAATTAAGTTATTTTAATTAAGGCCCAATCAAAGATTTTCACAAATCATGGGATTCTAATAAATCTCAACAAGGTCTAGTAAGAAAGAAGGCCAAGAGTTTGGTTCTTTGCAATTATAGTCTACTCTCTGATCGCAACAAAAGTTGGCCAAGATATCAGCAATATTATTGTATTCTTTCAAATGCGAGTAAAAGAGACCTTTTTCCTTAATCTAGAGACAAACACTCACACCACCTTGAAAATATAAAAGTAATTTTTCAAGATGGAGAAAGAGTATCATGCGGAAGATCCACATTAACCTGAAATCTAAAAATGGACACACAAAACAGAAGATGCATATTAGTTTATCTATGTTTATTAGTATAGTTGACATATTAGTGTGCATGTGAGGTGGGGGACACCATGACCAAGCTTCCTATTATGCACAGTAGAGAGAGAGAGCTTACATATCAAAGTTCAGGAAAAGAATCCGTAGTGTTTGGGCCTCCACACAAAACCCCTATCACAAATTCTAATTCTTAATCAATGAACTTGAAAAGTACTTCAAATCTAAAATAAGCCATGCAAATTATGAAACAAGAAAAAGCTGAGTGCAGCTGAAGTTACCCTCAAAATCTCTAGAACAAGGATTCGATGCCATAATGGCAAATCCAGGGTAGTAACTTTCACCAGCATACTAAGGAAAACCTGCATCATATGAAGTTCCACATAAAACTTCCATCTAAACAGGGGAATGGGCATAAAGACATCTCAAAGGTAGAAGGAGAATAACACATTAAACATACCTCACATTCAGTTATAAGTGATGAACTGTAATGTCGGATAACATGAGCAACTGACCGCAAAACTAAGCGACGAAAATAAGGCTCTTCTGCTTCTCCTTCAAGCTTGTATAACGTTCAAATGAAATTAAAACAATCAAGATTATGTGTATGGTTAGATTTTCTCGCACCTGATATAACAGAAACAAGCTCTCTATTGAACAGTTTAGAAGTTACCTCAGAATTGATACGAAGTGAAGTCATAAGAAGTGAGCATATCTGGTGACGTAAAACCTGTTGTTTTTTTCACGGAATCTTATCAACAATAGACGTTTTACTGGCATAATTAAACAAAACCACAGAAGAGAACATTGTTAAATATTTATAAATACCTGCTCATAGGCTAACAATAGTTTGAAAACAACCACATAATTGGACAGAATGAACCTGCAGAAAAAAATTAATAAATAGAAGTTGAAGAAAAGTAATTCATGAGAAAACCATATTTTAGTTCAGCAGAAAAAACTTGGCATAGAAAGACAAATACATCCCTCCCTCGCCTTTCTTCCCAAATATTATATGTGCATCATCAAGCTGAGGTTTAACTCTAGGGTTTCCTCTTTCCTCTTTCTCTTCTTCCCCCAGTTTTTTTTCATTTTGTTTCTTTGTCTCTTATGTAAGTTCCACAAATATGCAATATGACATTTTGGTTCTTACAGAAAATATACACACTTATACATAAATTATAAGTGTAAACTTAACACTACACATGTCACTTGTTGGTATCACACAGCATAAAAATGTGGAATAGAAAACATAACGAACTGAATGCAAATGGAAGAAATAAAAGAAATAACTATTAGAGTAAAAGACAGAATCTCACTCGAGTATATCAAGTGCTAGCGTCCTTTGAAGAGAACTGACTCGTAACCAACTCGCCTATAGGATAGGAGCAAACAATTTATTCATCAGCAAGAATTGTTATTTCTCGTCACAATCGCATAAACCCACAAACTACAGAAACCACATACAAAATCAGACTAGGACACAATCTAATAGTTTCAAATGAGGACATACAGATCCACCTGCAGCAAGAGCTGTCAGGTCTTCCAGCAAACGCAACCCAACCTTTCCATCTTTAGTCAAGGTCTCCTTCATCAATGATGATTGTGCAGAAACAAAATCTTGCTCCAATGAACTGTTCAGAGGACAATTTGAAAATTCATTGGACTATGTGAACAAAGAGATTGATACAGCACAAGAATACAGCAAATATTCAAATGGGCACAAATTAGGCAAAGGTGGAGAACATGCCAACATTCACAATCACAAACGAAAAATAATAGGCATACAAAAATATAGACTAAATGATAAACAAAATGCTGTAGAAATTGAAATAGGTAAGTCAAATACTGTACTCGTGAGATAATACGTACTCTGGGTGATTGAATTTCATACTGCGACTAATATCACCAGTTACTGGACTGGTTCGAGAAATGTGACCTCCAGAGCCAAATTTTCCCGCAGGAAGGCACTCAGCAGAAACCACGTGATCAAAAATCAATGCTACTGCTTGCCTGAAGGTAGCTGCTGCAGTACTGAAAGAAAGTGCATGAAAAGAGATTCCAGATGGAAAAGAAGGGCAACACATCGACTAGATAGTAGACAGAAGATAAAAACACCAACAGAGGAAGACATGTAAGACAAAAAGCTCTTGATACTTGAAAGTGTTCGTCAAAATTTATTAACTTACTTTCGCACACTGTCGGAGGATCGACTGTTTTCAAGAAGCCGAAGACAGATGCCAAGAGCTTGAGCCATATTGTCCTGAGATTTATGGAACCAAAGTATACAACTCACAAAAAATCAGTTTTTTCCATTCTTATACTACGTGTTAAGGGGTGAGTTCATAAAATATTATTGCGGGCAATTAAATTAATCAAGTTGTGCACTATACGAATTTCAAGGGTACCTGTGTATAAGGGAAAAGTTCATGAAATCTAACGTCGATCAAATTTAATCAAGTTGTGCATAATTATGAATAATATACTAAATAATTTATCAAGGGTGCTTGATGTCTCAGAAACAATTTTTGTTAACTACAAGGATATTTTGAGTAATGCTAAGGGTCAGATAGTCTTATGAAACCATCTGCGTAATAGAATACAATCAAATATATCAGCATCTCAATACTTCAGTAAGGAAGTCTGTAATGACTAAAGCTCTTGCCTCTTAGTTATAGTGTTAGTCTGGTCGTTCATGAAATAATGTTTCATATTCAATGAAATCCAGGAGGAATAAAACCAGCTACATGTTTGGATGAATCCAATTATCCTTAAATAGCTCAGGTACAAATATGTCAAATAATCAATCATGTCTGCATTCCCTCAACTAGTGTTTTTTATACCACTTACCCAACTAACTCCAACCATTATCCCAGACCAAAACTGGTAGACTAGGAAAATTTACAAGTCAGACAACTCTAGATCATTTATGTGGAAAGCTTTGAAATACTGAACTATCACGGTGATTTGCCATCTTAATTTAGTCCAACATATATTTTAGTAATCTGGAATATATTATGAACATTTAAGCATTTGGACGGAATATGTTTTTGACAATTTAATACAATTATATCTATCATTTATGATAATCGTTTTTTTAATCATACATCTAGTGGAATCTGCTTACAGAAAAACAAAAAATTACATGTTCTACAAATTGCTGAGTAGCAAGCATATCCTATTCAAGTAACATTGGAAAATTGCGGATTTCATTATCACCTCATTTTCAGGATGTAAGCGTGACTGAAATATTATTAGGATGGTCTGTAATGTCTTTAACTGAATAGTCTCATCGGCCATTTCAGCATGCTGCAGGGAGATGAAAATGATGTAAGGTATCTGACATAAAATTTAATTTCATAAAAGATAATAGCTAGATAGGAGACAACATCAAGCAAATGTTGTAGCTAGATAAGAAGAGATAATCATGAAAGCATAAAAAATTAAAAATAAAATAAAAACTTTAGAAATCTACATAGCATCATCCTTGCTTGAAAGCATCCAGCAAGAACATATACTAGTAAGCATCATGTAAAAACAATAATAATTTACATCAATGCAGTCATAAGATTATTATCTGGAGTAAATTCCACATTTATACAACACAATAACACATAGTATCACGGAGTACCTTCCGAGAAAATAGCTAACCATAATGTTAGGCATTCACATTACGACTTCTTTTCCTTGTACAGAACTAAGCATTCAGTATTCTAACATTTGAAAATGAAATATGCTGTCTTCAGTTAAGTATTCAAAAACGAAGGAAAGCATTCAGTTACAGTAACAAGAATATTTAACGCCTTCTGTATAATTTGCTGTGTAGAATGTGACTAAGTTTCTTTCTTAAGATACTTCTTTATCAATTTGGATTATTATTGCACGAATTATAAACAATATCGACAATAAACTGTAAACATTTTATGATAGTTGTATTTCACAACAATAATCTAGTATTAGTATCAAGAAAACATATCACCAGCACACATGAAGAGTTCTCATATAGACTCCATTCTGCAAGTTAAAAGCATATTTAGAGTATCGCATAGATGCATACCATATTACAACTATAAATATAAACTTACATCTTTAAGGGTAGGAAGTATCTCATTCAGAACTGATGGAGCAACCGCATCGTGAGATATGAGTTTTTGAAGGCATGAAAGTCCAATTACACTCAGTTTGACAGTTCTGACCTCACATGCCATTAAAAAGATCCGCAGTATGTCCTCATTATGTGCAATTTCACTAGGACTTGATAATGACCGAAGCTGCACGTTGACATTCAAAACGACTTTCATTTTCTGATTCTGTTACTTACAGAACACCATAACATATAGGTTTACCTAAACCTAAATCTATACAAAATTAAATTTAAAAACATGGTTACCAAAAAAATTATCTTAAAACCAAACATATCAATGAAACTTTAAATAATAACATTATAACCAAATTCTACTTAAACATTGAATCATACATGAATTATAAATTTATTATGATTCTCATTTCTATGATAAATTTTAAACAACTAAGAAAAACATTTTATTAGGTGTACATGAGTGGATACTAATTTTGGAAGTGTTAGACCTTAAGTTCAACAAAGAAGAGACATTGCTAAACCAAGTACATAAAGATAACCTCAAGTTAAAGGCCCTTATTAGTAAAACAATGTTTGATTTTTCGGGAACTGTAGGTAAAATATATAAGCTCCAAATTCTTGAATGACAAGACTTCAACATTTCGAAAACCAAGAAACCTACTAATAGTTTTGTTGGCTTTCACTTCAGGAAACAAAAAATCAAAAGGAATGCACAAAGGTTGCATTTGGATTTAAGTATTTGGAAGAAAAAAGGTGCTTTTCAGCTTTAGTTTAAATTTCTTTGATAATACATGCCAAGTTATTGTTTTTTTGTTGATATCATTTGTATCCTCATCATTCAATTCTTGAGTTCATGGGGAGCATAAACTTTAGGCAGTGTTTCTTACAGGTGTTCTTGAACAGTTCCTATGTAAAAAAAAAAGATGATGATTTTCTTCCTTCCAAGTTTTACTTGGTCCAGAACAAATAAATAAATCATAAATCAGAAGGATTTAAATATGAACAAATCTACCACTAAATCCATTCAACGCTGAACTCTTATGTGATCATTGAATAAACAATTCTATATTGAACTAAAATCTGAATTCTTAAAATAAAATGCAACCAAATCTCTTGAATTCAATTTTATTTCCATTCTACCACTTCCTCAGCAGAACCATCCAGTACTAACTCCTAGATCAATTTGCCCAAACTGAAATAGTTGCCCACTCAACACTATCAAAATATTCAAATGACTTAAAAAATACAACCAGTAAAATTCATTTTCTTTACATTCTTCCACCTCCTCATAAGCCACATCCAGCACTAACTCCTCAATCATTTTACCCAAATTAATATAGGTGCCCTCACTCCCCACAATCAAAATATGCAAATGGCTTAAGTTTGAAAATTCAACTCTAGTAAGCAATTAGTTATACTAGGTTATAATAGGAAGCATTCAGAATTCAAACATAATTTTACCCCCATTTCAAATGCAACGCAATTTAAGCTAAACTCCTGATCACTCAGACATATTTCAACCAAAGCAACTCCGAAGGTAATCTCCCCAATCCCAGAACATTTATATATAACAAAAACAATTGATTCCTGAACTAATCACCAAGCAAGTGAAATTTACTATAACTCAAAAACAATGTCTATACTTGAGACCAACCGAAGCTACAATTACCAATACATTCACACTTTTGTATACACATATAATATATGACATTAAACAAAGAAAATTGCAACAATTCCTGAATCAACTTTCCTAAATTGAAATGGGTGTGTCCTCACAACTATCAAATTATTCAAATGCCTCAAGTTTGAAAAATTCAGCTCAACATAGCAATTAGTAATACTAAAGTTTAATTTGGAAGTATGATACTAGAAACACCCAGAACTCCAAATTTGAACACATTCCCGACCCCATTTCCTATGAAACTCTAAGCTAAACTCCATATCAGTCAACTCAACATATTAAAATTAATCCTAAGCAACTCTAAAGTAACCTCCCAAATCCTGGAACATTTAAATAGTATAAAAACAATGGCATTGAATTCCAAAATAAGTTCATATACTTGTAAGACAAAACTATAGCTAAAAGGACAAAAACATGACATGCATTTGCATACATTACATAAACAAATGAAATTACAGACATGCGAGTCCCTCAGACACAGAAAACGCCGCTAAACACATTGAATTCCACATGTGATTCATATATATGTGAACTCAACACAAAGTCACAAACAACTGAATTCACGTATTGAGAATTTGGAGTGGAAGCTGACCTTGAGAAGTGCGTGCTCGGCGCCTTCCTTGATTGTCGGATAGCGACGGCGAGCTTCGGTTGAGAGGGCACGAAGCTCCGATTCCAAGACTGCCATGAAAGCCATCCCCGGAGCCCTCTGATCCCGTTCTCGCGAGTGATCGAATTCTAAGTTTAAGGTAGCGAGAGGGAAGGGTTGGTGTTCAGAGAGAGCATAGAGATCGAAGAAGAGCACAGAGAGGAAGACAGATCTGGGTTTGTAGCAAGGATCTGTGAGAGTGGAAAGACGGTACAGAGCGAGAGATCTGTTGCCACAGTTTGGCACGTGCGGATGACACCTCACCTGACTCAGCTATTCAATGTTCGAATCGAACCGCCTCAACTGGACTAAACATCGTAGACCGAACCATAAGTTTAGGTCTTAACCATATTTTAATCCAGTTTTTTTTTTTTTTTAATTAGGTCCAATGAAATTGGTAGTAACATCTTAGATCACAACCACAAAAGTGTCGTCTAGAAATAAGTTATGAAACTTATCATAACAAGTTTGTTATGAAACTTATCATAACAAGTTTATTCTCGATGAATAATTTCAAAATTTCATGCTCGTACTGTTCGATATATTTTATTTATTCACTTTCAAGTATACACCATCACATCTCACGAGTCACGACCTTAATATCACATAACTATTCGTTTTGGTGTACTTTTTCGTCGGTGGACTCAAAATATCATTTTCACTTGGACAATCCATACTTAATCACTTATTGTTCAAAGATTCTTGGTTTGGTTCGGTGCAGTTCAGATCAGTTTGAATGGTGCGGTTCGAATTTATGAACACCCGTAGTACTTGGACTGTAATTTTTGCTTAATTTGAAAAAATGTTCTTTCAAGCGAAAATTACAGTTCAAGTACAGTAAAACCAAAACAAATTTCTCACAAAAATGTGGCAAAATAATCACTTCAACACAAATTTATATTTTAAATAGTACCTAACTACTTCTTTATATAAATTAAACTCCTTTAAAATCTGAAACAGGACTGGGGGTTTTAACAAAACAAAGTTATCTAAATGTTTCTTAGTACTTTTGGTACTTTAACTGAAGTGGTAAAAAATACTCTAGTATTTAAAGAACGACAATTAAGCTAGCCAATAAGTTCAAATCAAATCAAACAATCTTTCATAATTCGAGGAGAGCACTCAAATTCAGAAATTAAAGATCAAACAAAAATTATACTAGTCTAATATTTGGAAGGCTCTATCAAAATGATGTTTCTCATAGAGATGTTTGATCACTAATACAAACTTTAACAACTCAAAATGCAAGTCTCAATGATCACCCGGCAATGACTTGATAATGTCCGAATCACCTGCAGAAAATCATCGAGGGATATGAATCAGCACAACAAGCAAGATGAGAATTGAATCATACAAAGCAATCACGAGGAGTAAAGCTATATCATATACCTGGATCCACAATGCTAAGGCACGACACACGAAAATACTTCCCGCATGCTGTCCCAAGATCAACATTATCTGCAACAACAGCAAAATTGCAAGGCAAAGGAAATTTATATCAGAAACCACAGAACATTATCAAATGGCAGCTGGAGATCGGAATTAGCAGAAAGAGTTTCCTGCCACACCTCTACAAGCGGAAACAAATCAATGTAACGAAAAGATTTACATAATAAGTTCTAGACATCTTCACAAATTAAAACATTAAACATGTAGTCACGTAGGGATCTTTTTTTTATGTTTGCTTTTTAGTACTCACCCACTCAAGTGTTAACTAACAAAAGACCCAATTTAAGTGTACACTAATTGATCTGACAACAAACCTATTAGTTGAAAGTCGTAACTATTTAGATTGATTACATCAAAAACATGATTGTCAGCATTATTTAAATTATCACCATTATCTCCAAAATTTCAGATATGGGCAAACTGGCAATTACATCAGTACACAGGCAGTTCATTGAGGATGAGCAAACCATATTCTACTTACTACGATTGATTGGAATATATTTGTACTTTACTATTATAGAGAGGAACCAACCACGAATTCAGAAATTTGAAAAAACTAGTATACTTTAAGTTGCATTCTAGTTTAAGTTTGACACTCAGTATGATACTATTTCTACTTCCTCAAACTCTTAATCCTTCATTTTGTGTAATTGAATTTAGAAGTTAGCAATATAACTAAAGTTCCCACGGGGAACTCTAATGAATTGAGATAATCGACACTGAGAGTATAATAACTAGTGTACAAGAAGAGCTAAACACACATAGATGAATGGCTTGTTACGCCTTCATATTAGAAAATAGAAACAAAATGGCAATCAAACCCACACATACATTATTAGACAGGAGCAACTGAAGATGTAACTTAATGATTACAAGATTAAATCATCTATGAGCTAGAATATTAAAATCAGTTCACAAGAAAGCCACTTACTTCCACTATAATGGTGAACCCCGACCTTTGCAAGCATAGCATAGTACTCAATTTCAGACTTTCGAAGAGGCGGACAGTTGTTTGAGATAATAATCAACTTAGCTGCATTTTACACACAAAAAACTCATTTACTAAATAAAAACCTTAAATTCATGACACAAAAGTCATAGACTCAAAACAGCTGTCTCAAGCTCATTCAACACAGAATTTGACATTCATAAAAAAGACACGTTAATCAAACAAGCAAATCGATACTCATTCTACAATAAATTAGATATGTATCGCATTAATTTTTTGTTTTTCAGATGCAATATTTAAATAATAAAAAACATTTGAGGATTCATGAATAAAGCATAGAAAAAATGATGATAAAAAATCACTCAAAAAGAGGAAATGAGGCAAAACCTTTGGAGCTACGAAGAGTACGAAGGACAGTCTTGTAGCCGAGATGGTACTTCCCGCTCTTCATCACAAGAGCGAGCCTACTGTTGATACTCTCATGAGTCTTCTTCTGCAAAATTTCAGAGTACAATATTCAGATCTCCGAAACTACATCATATATAACAGACACAATAGAGTTTTACAGAGAAACAAGT
>JAYMSZ010003507.1:0-10488 GCA_036897665.1 Pelargonium citronellum | reverse complement strand
TTTCTCACCTCTCCCTCATTAGTGTGTTGAGTAGGGATCGAACTCAAGAGCTCTTCCCACTAACGCATCCCCAACACACCAACTGCACCACACCCAGTGGGTCATGGGTTGCTTCTTTTCGTGGGGAACAAAATAAATAACTTATTTTGTAATGTTTTGATCAAGTTACTAATCTTTTGATTATGTTTGTAATCTGTTAAATTCGACACAAATGCTCAGGTGGAGCTCACATGTCCATTTTTAAACCTACTATTCCAAAATTGCTCATATCTCTCCCAAATGCATTGAGCTTGAAGAACAAGTCCTAAAATTGACTACTTCGGGACTAGGTTGGGCAACAATACTCTTGTTGGCAAATTAATTTGACACCTTAAATTTACCCATATGGATGCGTTTGAAAGAGTCGTAGATGTTTTTGAAAACTTCAATACTAGGTTCAAACAACCTAAAACAAAAAATTGATGTGTTCTTACATTCGTTGATATGGTGTCACGACTTACGATTTGTGCTATATATGTTGTTGTGAACTATAAGTGATATTTCAGTTTCCGCAATGTTTTTAGGTGTGAACATAGGAGAAAAACTAGATTGTCCTGATTTCATGGAGCATATAATAAAATAATTTTTATTTTAATGTGGTCAGAAGAAATCATGGTAGACAACCACAAAAGATTTTTCTCACTAATCATACGTAAAGAAAGAGTAATACAAAATTAAAGCAAAATCACGTCGATGTTTCTAGCCCTACACTGATAAGCAAGGACGACCTATTAGCACAAATTTATAATTTGGGGTTATTAAAAGTTACTAATGAAGGAGGCATGCAAACCTCCAAATAACACGGGCAACGATGCCTCTCCATGCCCCTCTCGGGACCCCTTCAAAAATGTCATATATGGAGACTCTCATTGATGTGTAGCCTCTTCTAAAGTTGTGTCTACCTACTAAGGGGTCTCACACTCCTTCTAAACTCCTGGTGATATCATGAACCCTTTGAAATTCTTTAAACACTCTTGAACCTTTTGCAGGGTCTCAAGGTTATGTGCACTAGCCAAGAGACCTTATCATGAGCCTTCAACTCTCCACAATGCTACGTTTGAAACCCTTAGGCCTTCTTGGTCAACTTGAAGTTATGCATGCACACCGCGTTTGCACGCCTCCAAGACATATACGCACCACATCTGCGTACGTCCAAAATGTGCGCCTCATATGCGTGCCTCAAGATGTTCATGCCTACACTTGTGCACTCTAAATTTCTCAAGCGTCCTCGCTACTCAAGTCAAACCTTTAAGACATAGGATCACTGGAGTCTCTGAGCCTTTGAAACGTCTGAGTCCCCGAACCGTCAACATGTCTAAATCCTAAGAACCTTTCTAGGTGATACACGTCCAATTGTTAACATCTCGAATCTCCATACTACGTCAATATGAATAAGTACACGTGAAGATTATGGACATGGTACGCCCTAGGCTAATATCCTATACTTAGTCCTCCAGTGATCTTTGATGCCCTAGCGCCTCAAGGATCCTATAATAATAATATCATCATTACATCAGAGCGTAAATACTTTCAACGCGCCACCAATAGGCCCTTGTGCCTTATCATCATCCATAATTTGGAAAAACTTGAGTCATATTGAGTTCCAAGTAGCCCAATAATTTATAATTTGAGCTATCGAAATAAAAAACTGGCCAAAACTCTTTACTTTTACATGCAAGTTTCAGTCTTAAAAGACAACATATAATTCAAATTTCACCCTTATCTGCAGTATATATATTTCTCTAACTATGTAGGTACAAATACAGTGAATTAGATAGAATAAAATAATTTTTGTCACAAGGTTTTCTATCAACTGATGATTAATTAAGAGTAATCTTAAAACATGTTTAATATTTAAATGTTAGTAGTTTAATTATCTAATTAGCAGCAACACCTGAACCAGTAACATACACAGTAAACACTGTTTACTATAATCATTTGACCAAGTCCATCCCCAACTATTTCAGTTGGTAGTTGTTGTTTATGCGAAAAGACATCCCTGTGCATCACCCAAGCAAATAAAACTAAGGGTAACATTGTACTTTCACAGAGCTACTCTTTGACAAGAAAAAAATAATAAAAAAAAGAGCAGTTTTAACTTTTAAAGAAGAACAACTACAAGTCAACGTGTAATATTTTGTTTGTTCGGTAGGACCTGTCGTTCGCTTTGCTTTGTTCCCAAGCGTTCAATTCAAGCTCTTCTCTCAATGATAACATTTAACACCATCTTCAAGAATCTTTTATTTTTTTATTTTTATTATTTAAATAGAAACATAAATCAGTTCTCTAATTTATGTATATATATTTCATCGAATTTCCTTTCGCGGAAACTATTAAATGTCGATTTCTTCCCTCTTGACCACTTCCAAAATCCACACTCTCCTCCTCTGTTTCTTCTTCTTCTTCTTCCTCTACTGCTACTTGTACTATTGATTCTCAATCTTAATTTTTCCATTACTGGTAAAAATAAAATAAAAGAGAAGAGAATAAGCTATGGATAGGCGTCGCCGGAAACAGCCCAAAACTTCAACTTTCTGCTCTGAAGGTGCCTCACTTTCTCTCTCTTCTTTTCTGGGTTTTTGTTAGTTTTTGTTTTGCTTCAATTTGTTAATTAGTTTCTGGGTTTTTGTTTTCCAGAAGTGAGCAGTATTGAATGGGAGTTCATAAACATGTCGGAGCAGGAAGAGGATCTCATTTGCAGAATGTACAAGCTCGTCGGAGACAGGTACATACAATACAACTTTATATATATATATATATAAGTGAATGCTCGAGGTGTCAGGTTCGAGTCTACCATCTGAAAAGAAAACTGATGTGTGTGTATATAATGATGTTTTGGTTTCATCATTGGCTTGCCTACATCCACGTCGCTTTTCTTTTCTCATAGTAGGCTCGGACCTGACACCTCAAAGTTCGAGATTAATTATTAGTTATGTTGCATGTTGGGTTGTGCGTTAAATTTTTTTCTTTAAAGGTTGCACAAATTTGGAACTTGGAAACAAAATGAGTTTATCATCATTTTTATGAACATTCTTGTGTTGCATGTGTGTCAATATCAATCCACCAGTCAAAATCAACTCAACCACTCAAGACCCCTTTCCCAAATTGCCATTCTAGTGCATTTTGGTCCACACATTAAATACCACCACCCTGCTCCATATTTTGTCTTACGGAGGAGCTGGGTGTGTTGTAGTAGACAATTGTTTATGCCATTTCCAAAAACGCTATTAAATATTTAGTAATTTTTGTTATTTATCAATGAATATGTCAATTTCATGTTTTGTTGTCCGCTCCTATTCAACATTCTGGCTCCGACTATACGTTTCAGGTGGGCCCTAATAGCGGGGCGGATTCCGGGCCGCAAAGCGGAGGAAATAGAGAGGTTTTGGCTGATGAGACACGGAGAAGGGTTTGCCAATAGACGGAAAGAGCTCAGCAGATCATACCGCAACAAATCCTAAAATGCATGAGTTGATAATTAATATTTGTCACCCAATATAGTATTAGTTTGTGTAGACATTTTTTTGTTTACCTTTTTAACCTTTTGGGGGCTTAAAAAATGTAACATGTTACAAGGTTTTGTTGGGGGCGTTCAAGGTAGTTGAAAATACCTGTCTCCTATCCTGTCCGGCTATATATTATAAATTTATTGATGCTCTAGAGAGACCCGTTGAAAATAGATAGATATAGAGCTTGGATCTGTAATGTACTTGTCATTTATGGCCTCCAATTAATTTTTTTGTTTCTTTTTTCAAAGAATGATTGGTCTTTATCTCCTATGCTACGAACCAAGCTTTAATATTTAACATTCAATGTAATATAATATAATATAATATAATGTTCTCACATTTATTTCTTATGTTCGTACGTATTAATGGATAGTACTGACCAGACTGGTGTAACAAAATTTTGGTTTTGACAGAAGAGGTAAAACAAGAGAGGAGGAGCAATTTGGAACATTTAATGTTAAAAATGTTTTTGTTTTAACCATGGTGTTGTCTCTTTCTTTGGTTGCCCTTTGGGCTTCAAAGGGTCTCATTTTCAATTTCAAGGATCTTGTATATTTATGTCAGACTGGATTATAAAAACTTAGGGACCACAGTTATTTATGGCTATATGTATGTGATGCATATATGTTTGAAGGTACTATTATGGGGTTTTGAAATAAGTTCTTACATAAATATGCACAAGCAAAAATATATGACGTTTGTTTATAATTCCATCCGTTTTAAAATTATTGTTGGAGGAAAATTATAAGGAAATTAGATGTTTACGTACATCTATGAAATGTTAGTCAAGTGAAAATGGATCGATAATGGTACGATTGAAACAAAGGGCGGGCACCACATAGCATGTACATAGGCAATAGCCGAGGAGGCAACCAACTCATCAATATTGGTAATTAGTACTAAAGACGAGGGGAATCAACTCATATACTTCATCAATGCAATATTGAAAGGACCGGGATAGCATTCCACGGGAATCAAGATGCTAACATTCTCCATATTCATATATGTGAATCACTTGTGATTATTTCAATTCATCAATATTGTACTTAACAACCAACCCCTTCAAAATATATGAAAATTTTAGTGGCATCAAGAATAATGATCATGTGGAGTGTAGAATTATACAAATTTGACATTCAGTTGAAACTGACCATCCATAAAGGCACAAATATTAGCCAACTTTATAACATTAAGCGGCTAGGGCTTGTTCGGGAACATCATTTGCCCTCCTTTTGGAAACTTTTTGCCTTGCAACATAGAATATAGACAACTTTAGCATATTGTTTAGAATGATGAAACCAACGTGGTTAGACTAAAATGTCTTCCCCACAATGCTCTCAAAGTAGACTGCTAAATGTAAAAATACATTTTTAGCCTTTTATCTTCCCTACTCTCAAAGAGTTAAACAAAATATGGCAAATTGCAAGAATTTATGCACCTCATACACTTATCCTATCTAAAAAATGGCATGCTATGTGGTACACACTAATTGCAATCAAGGCAAAAAGAAAAAAGAACATTTAGTTCATGTTACTCAAGGAAGGTAAATAAATACTCACGTGGATGGTTAGTCTCCAAGACCTTTAATGACTCATGGTAACCAAAACAATGATATATATTTCGCTTCATCTCTTGATTTGGTATTATTTTATTTATCAAATGTTGTTCTCAATGTTGTACACTCAGCTTCATGAGATTTTGAAATTGACGAAACTTCTCATTATTTGGAAATTCATTTAATTTGAGTATTGTGATCTGAATACTAAAGTGTGAAATGAATCATAAATTTTTGATACTTCGTGATCTTCATCTATTTCATCCTTCATATACTTGAATGAATATCAGATGAAGTAAAATAACTTATTCCAATATGATAGACTTGTTTTCTATACTATTAACAAGATCCAATCTAATAAGTTACACACTCATAATAATATGATAAACCCGTTTTCTATACTATTAATAAGATCTAATCTAACAAGTTACACACTCATAATTTTGAAAATAGCAAAGAAAAAAATTGTGATCAAACTAGCCCTAGACGGGCATAAAAACCAGTTCTATAGGCTAAACCAAGCAATGGTAGAGGTAGAATTCAAAATTGATCATGTTTTATATTTAAAACTCAATACTTTTCTAATAATGATGGATGCTTTGCACTTGTGGACGCAAATCACTCGTGCAAATTCTTTTTGTTAGTGTCTTTACTGAATCTCAACCACTAATTGTTTTGTTGAGACTTCTCGCTCTTTATATATAATAGTATTAGTTGTACATTATATACATATTTATATGAGAGCAAAGAATGTCATCCACAAAGTTAATTAACGTGTAAGACTCATCAAAGAGATGTTCAAATTAGATCCGAGCGGACACTCCTCGTTTACAAATTATTGAAGCGAATATAAGTGTTAGTTTGTAACAAATCAAACTCTAATAGACATAATTAAGTCTCGACCATTAACTCTATGACTAAGACTATTTACTCCGTTTATAAAATAGTATTGCTAATGATATATTATCAAGAATTGTCTTTTTTATGTGAGAGTGTCTAGTTGAGTGCATGATGTAACTTGTAAGACATGACTATTTTCAATTGGTTGTTCAACTTTCTCTTTTAAACACTTGTGAAAATGATTATTGCTTTTAATGAATTATTTCATCCGTTTCAAATTAAATGTCATAATGTAGAATTCAATTTTTGTTTCAATATAATGTCATTTCTACTTCTAGTAAACACTAGTAAAATAACCCGTGCGTTGCACGGGAATGAATATAATTATTGTCATATTTAAAAATAAATTATTTTTTATTCAAAAATAAACATTATATTTTTGTTATTATTTTACATTAATTAATAAAAATAATTTTTTTGACGCAAAAATAAATTCTAAATTTGTTTGGGCAATATAATCTTTAACACTTAACTTTTTTTAATAAGAGTTTTATTGAATTAAAATTCAATTCTATAATCCTTTAAAAAAAATCAGTTCTTTAATAATAAAAAATTAAAAATGGTGAAAAAAAAATTAATATACATACAATTCACCCATAATTGTATCAGTAAAAAAACTGGACTTTTTTTGTTATCACAAATCCCAAGTAAAAGTAGGCCCAAGTAATTGTAGAATTTTTTTTTTTTTTGAAATAGTAATTGTAAACTAACCTAAAAAACAAAAACCTAAGAGCAACTATTTTCATCTTCCAACCAGATAGTAGGCCGCCACCTTTACTTCTCTTCAATGAAGAATCTCATGGTGACTCAAAAATCGGCTGCACTCCACAATCGCTCTGATCAACATTGCTCTCATACCCTTGCAGGTATCAATTGTTTTTCTAAGCTTTTCTATGGTGCTCAAACATGAAACCTATGATTAATTTAGAAGGGTTATCATTGTTCTGGTTTGTTATATTTGTTCATTTTCCTTAGTATTTTAAATCATAGAATTAGTCATTATTGCGCCTCAATTAATTTGGTACAATCGTTAATTTTTGTTCTTTTTTTTTTGGATTTTGTCCTTATTAATTTGCAAATAAAGCTATTAAAATTTATTATATATTGGGTGAAAGTACTCTCACCTTCCTGTGTTCTTAATTCTCTTATAATTTTGCAAGAAAAATATAAAATACAATGCTTAGAAAAACAATTTCTTAATTCTCTTGTAAACATCCAATAAAAATACAATTAGAAGAGAAACAATAGAAAAGCTACTAACTACTTTAAATGCGATGGTTATTGACTTTTCAAATACCTAAGACTCATTTTAGCTTATTGATACGTTTTTTTATAAGCTAGCTTATCGTTGTTAACATGTTTAGATAAGTAGTCTTCCTATATTTTAATACCATATATAATTATGATTGTAATAGTAAATTGTGTTACTAATTACTATTAGTTAATAAAATTAATACTTGTAACCTATAAAAAAATAAAAGACATGTAATCAGAGTGCTTCAATGCAAAAACATATAAAGTCATCCAACTAACATGTGTGCATGTTGATTTGGTATAAAGTTTTTTTTCCCTCTTGATTGATTTCAACAAAGATTTTTTTTTTAATATTTATGCATGAAAAACTATTTAGCAACTAAATAATCTTATGAGAAGGCTATGATCTTGTGTAAAGCAAGAAGAAAAAATGATAAATGTGTGAAATGTGTTGTCTGAAAAGGTTTGCTCTTGTACATGCAGAGAAGAAGGAAAGTATATCAGAATATGAAGATTGGTGGAATGCATGAATAAATAAAGGAAGAAAAGGCTCAAAGACTTTTCATTTTCTTGAGCATTCTATTAGCTAATGTTATTAGATGATTGTATAGAGATGAAGTCTTTATCTATTATATTGTATCATATATATAATAGTGAATATTATTACTAATTATTATTAGCTAATGAATTTTTTTTTGTAACTCATGAGAAATGACAAGTCATGAAGCTAGAGTGAAGGAGAGAGCTTAAAATTGTTGGAGTTGGTGAGGTGGCAACTCCTAATGCAACCTCACCAATTTTAACATACATATAGATTTGAATAAAATTGCATTTATCTAATTAAATTTATGAGATAAACTTCATATTTATTTATATAAGATAATTAAATATTTTTAGATATACATTTTGAATTTGAAAAACTTTTTCTATCTCCAATCAATCTATTTAATGGTATGTATGGTTTCAAGATCTTTTATAAGTTAAGAATATACTGTTCAATTTCTTTGTTCTCTGCTCATTTGATTAATTACATATGTAATTATTTTATGAATAAAATGTTAAATTCTTTGTTTGTTGCTCATTTGCTGCCTTTTCTCTCTCCTTTTCCTCTATACAATCATGCGGCCACCACCTTCACTATTTGTCTCAAAGGCCATGAAAGGACTGTTCAGACAGAGACGAATCTAAGAATTTTTTGTGATATTATCAATTTTCCAATAGATGATTTGCTTTTGTGAAGTTTTTTTCTCATGCTGTAAGTTAATTTTATTTTGGTCTTGATTGCCACTTTATTTATGAAGTTTGTATGTGAATTTGTTCACAATAACAGGGCACTCTAATGACTTACCAATGGCACTGATCAACTCATACAGGATAAAGGCTCAAGTTCAAGGTTTCATGGTTGCAGCATTGATTTGATCTTATTATTAATGAATCAGTTCAAAAGAATTATTCAATAATATGTTTACATAATTGAAACTTTTTTTACAGCGATCAATATATCAAATAGTAAAACAACAACCTCTGAATTGAAAACAGAATTGGTCTTACAATCTAATGTTTAGAAACTGAGTACTGTACGAAGGTTTTATCCTTGCATTCTCTGTATGGATTTGTCTTCTGTTCTCAAACCAGGAAAAAATGGATGTATTGCAAAATTGCACGCTGCACATGCAACTTCCAACATCACCATGCATGTTCAGTAATCTGAATAAAATGTGAACTGTCCAGATCTTATGACTCACTAATATGTGTTTAAACCTTTATAGAAAAATGACTATTTAGTCAAAGTCATCATGTATTAGCTTTTTGTGTAAATGTTCTTCTCTTCTCAAGGATGACATAATGATATGCTTTTCTGAATAATTCAAATATCCCAATTGTTAGCTTTACTCATATTGTTACTAATTTGTCACAAACAACAACACCTTAAAAATTATTTATCTTATTCAATTTCATTTAAATTCTCTTACAATTAATCTTATCATTTTTTAAATTTATCTTATTTAGAGTAAGTGATTTATCTATGTGAAGTTTTTTTTTTCCTTTTCTAATACAACTTTATTTTGGTTACAATAAAATGACTTATTTTAATGTACTAGGAACACATATGCATTGTAAATGTTTATATAATATATATAATCATTGGTTCTTTATATTGTCCCTTCTAATCCATCTAAAACATTAGGGTGGTGTTAGATTTATAAAACAACCAACGAAAAATCATCTCTTTCTATTAATCTCATATTACATATTGAATGTCTAAAACTACAATGTATAACATTAGGTCTTATTATAACAAAAAATAATTGAATTGAGATTTTAGAAATAAAAAAAAGATGTATTTAATATGTTGTTATAAAATAACATTGAAGGCATATAAACGGTTTAAAAAATAAGAAGATTGAAGACATAATTTTAATCAATAAATAAAATGGAAGTCTAAAATTATAAAAGAAAAAATAAATTGGAACCACAAAGTTGATGCATATAAGAAAGAGAATAGTGGTATGTTTGCTAATTCTTGATCACTTGAGATATTACAATTATTTATCTCTCTTTAAAAATTATTCCACGTAAGATTTATGGTGAGCAAGAAAAAGAATTTTGATTTTCAATAAATTATTATTTTACTGACCATTTATTTTATCTCATAAATGAACACTCTAATACTAACTTTTCTAATTTGTGGACTTATATTTCTAAATTATAGATGCTTATGGAGAATTGATATTCCTTCTAATCATGCTATGATATTATATATATATATATATATACACACACATACATACATACATACATACACAATACAATGATCATAAACAAAAAATATTTGGCTTAGCCTAAGACACTAACGAGGTTATGAGGTGTCATCACCTCAATGATAGCTTAGTCTAAACCAAAAATAATTTGGCTTAAAATCATCGATCTATATATATATATGAAAAAGGGGTGTTATATTAAAATTTTAGAATATGGAGTCTAAATGATGTTATTTTTTACTTAAGTTAAGTCAAATAAATTATAACATGACACCTCATTAAAATATTATACATAACCATTCTAATAAATTTGTGGGAGAGAGTACTCAGTGGATCCAAATTTAAATGAGGTGTCCTATCGTGCAAAACATAAAAGCACATTCAATCAACAATGTAGTCTTTCAATTATATAATTCTATTATAACATATATCATAATTTGAGTTTATACACATATATGACGTAAAATGT
>JAYMSZ010003506.1:0-10489 GCA_036897665.1 Pelargonium citronellum | reverse complement strand
GTTTTGGGCATGTGAACTTAGGTCGGGTTTCGAAGCCAATAACCTTGATGAGTTTTTGGTGGCATCAGATTAGATAAATTGTTTAGATTAATTCTTTTTTCCATTCTATTGTAGTATGGATAATAATGTGTAGTGATTACTATACCTAAAATAGTAATTAAATAATACTCCGTCCATTCTAGAATAAGCGTCGTACTTTTTAACAAGTTAGTCATGCATGAATTATCAATTGTATTAATATAATAATTTTATTATATCTAATGAGTTTATTATAACAATTAACACATGCACACAAAGACAAAAGAAAAAATATGCAACACTATCTGTACAGAAAAAATGAAACAAAGACACATGAAATAGAATTTGCACATTTCTTTCATGTGATCATAGATAAAATATTTTTTCGTAAATGTTAAATTACGAGAACTAAATGATAAATTATTAAATAGTTTTTTTAAAACACATAAATTATAAAATAGTTTAATGCACACATGATAAAAAAAAGAAGTTAAATGCACAGAAAATTTAATACGACGACGGCTGCTAGTGGGACAGAAGACTGGAGATGAGGGGCTTCCTAGTGCCTTGGGTTTGGTTTATCAAGACATCTTGTCTATATTTTCGCTAGTATTGTTTGTGTGGAGTTTACTCATGTTAGACGAGAGGCCAATCGGGTCGCTCATGCGAAGGTGGTTATTGACGCTATCAAGACCGGATGGAAAAGATTTCCTAGTGCCTTAGGTCTTGTTTATCATGACATCATGTCTATTTTAGCTAGTTTTAATTGTGTGGAGTCTATTCATGTTAGACGAGAGGCCAATTTGGCCGTTTATTCGCTAACTAGATCATCTATTTCTTATATTGAGATTGTTGATTAGATCGGGACATCATGTACGCCACTCTCGACATAGCTTGTATTATTGAATTCATTGAGTTAATGTAAGCAAGTTTTCCTTTCAAAAAAGGATTCACTATCCAACTAACCCAAGTGTTAGGTTAAGGTAGAAAACCAAACGGTAGTATAGCCGTATAGGGGTATTAATTTCATAAAACTTAGCTCCCGGTGAGGATCGAACTCACGACCTTTCGCTTACGAAGCGAACGCACTACCACTATGCTACGGAAGCAGACATGCTTTTTGCCTTCCACTTTCCATTTTAAAAGCAAATCATTGATCTCCAACAGCTCAAAGTCCAATCCTTCTCTCCACATCCAAAAGTCAAAACCCATATAGGGTTTAACGAATCCAGAGGAAGAAGCAGAGCGAGAGAGCTATGTGTGGAATCGCTCTAATGGTCTCCGGCGTCCGGATCGATTTATCATCTATTCTTTCCAATTCCGTCGAAGCAGCTCCACCCAGTGGAGCCGAGCAGGCAAGTTCCCATTTTTCTGTGCCCAAATTGTTTCAATTTCGATGTTAACTGTAAATGTTTTCTGTACCAGCCGATCTTCTCCGTAGATGATTTCAAAGAAGCTCTGCGGAGGAGAGGACCCGATTGTTTGGGCACCCAGAAGGTTCTTCTTCACTCTCCAACCTCTAGCTCCAACAATGTAAGCGATTCAAGCACTGTGGATTCTGTTGGGGAGTTGGATTTTGTTGGCGCCGTATTGCAGCTCAGGGGTTTGAGTCCCATTACTCAGCCTTTGGTTGATGCTTCAGGGAACATTCTTGTTTATAATGGTATGTGTGTAAATTCTAAAATTTTTATCTTTTGACCAATTTGGGCTGTGCGTTTGCATTTTGATGGTCGTTTAATGCTTCATGGAACATTTTTTTTATAATGGTTAATGGGTATATTATGAAAAGAGTGTCCGGAATCTCAGTCATGGTTTATTGACTGAGACACAAACAAAATGAATCCGAGCGGGTGCGCATTGGGGCGGATGTGAGTGTTAATTGATGAGCTGGCATCACCTCATTGGCCATGATTTATTGACCGAGAATCCTGAGATAAATTGTGCGTCTGGTCCCATTTGTGCTGTGGGTTTGCACTGGTTGGGTTGGTTGAATGCTTCAAGGAACATTATTGTTTATATTGGCATGTGGATAGATTCCAAAACTTGTATGTTCGGATCCATTTGAACTGGTTATGCATTTGTTGGGTTGGTTGAATGCTTCAAGGAACATTTTTGTTTATATGGGCTTGTTGATAGATATTAAAAATTGTATCTTTGGACCCATTTGAGCTGGTTTTGCATTTGTTGGATTGGTTTCATAGGTGAAATATTTGGAGGGATTTGTGTTGGCCCGGATAGCAATGATGCTGAGGTTCTTATGCAGTGTCTTGGAAGGTGTAGCTCTGGTGATGCTTCTGGACTAAATTCTATCCCACATGTTCTTTCAGAAATTAAGGGGCCTTGGGCAATTATCTATTGGCAGGTAACTTTGAGTGGTAAGTTTCTGTTTATGATGATCAAATATGGTGCAGCAATCGGTATGTTGGACATATTTTTCTAGTAAAGTTTGACACTTTATGTATCACATTTAGAATAGCTCAAGAACCCTGTGGTTTGGTCGTGATGCATTTGGAAGGCGGAGTCTCCTTGTTCACTGGCCTAATGTGGAGGATTCTCGTCTTCTGTTATCTTCTGTAGCACCGCCTTGTTCAGTTGAGCCAAATTCTGGTATGTAGTACTCACACATCTTTACACATCTTGTCCTTCCGGAGCAGAGTTTGTTTCATTGTATGAGAATAGAGTGGTTCCATGTAGATAATGCTCCTTCATATAATTATAGTAATCTTTTCCCCACTTATTATCACTCTATAGACTTCATGCACTGAATTTTGTTATATTATGCATCAAGTTTTTGGTTTTCATCAAGTTCAAATATGCACATGGGTAATGTGCAATCACTTCGTTTGATATCATCTGTCAATAAAACTCGTACAATTAGCCTTTTAGATATTCTAGTGTGTTAAGGGTGGTTGCTCAATTCAAACTTTCATGCATATATATATATATATATCCTTAAACATCAATGTGTTAGCCGGGCCTTTAAGGCTCTCATAAATTCTGTTGTACATAAGATTGTGCACTTCCTTTGGTGGGTTTATCTCACATCTATGGGGTGTAGTTGGTTGTTTGCTCCAGCAGTGTTCTCATAGAATTTTTTGTGTGTACGTCTGTTTGTATCTCATATATATCTCACATCTATAGGGTGTTGTTGGCTGTTTGCTCCGTCAGTGTCCTCATAGAATTTATTGTGTATACGTCTGTTTGTATCTCATCTTCTTATCTAGTCCCTTTCATCTTTTTGTGCGGGCGCTTTTTACTTTGACGAACAGTAATGTCAATTCACTCCCCTTTTTCTGAACATCATCATTTGATACCGTGATTTTTTTAATAAAGTGACATTAGTATACTGTTTTCTTAAGGTGATGATGGAATTAGCAACCAAAAGTTCTGGGAAGAGCTTTCATGTGGTATTTACAGTGTTTCCATGGGTTCCTCAAGTTTGGGTGGGTGTTCGGTTGGTAAGTTAGAAAAACATGAATGGACTAATCCCTTGCTAAGCGAACTAATTAAATGGGAGAGAACATCTATCCAGCCCGGGCATGAGGATTTATATTGTTCTTGTACTAGCAACGTTGGCGATCAGAATGGCATTCTTTCTACATATTCAGATAGAATCTCCTCCAAATCAGGTTACAATCATACCATGGTCTTGATAAACCATATTATGTTCTTTTTTATCATTTGTTTTCTTTCATCGTAACATCATGTTAATTGATGCCTTATTTAATACGATTTGCAAGAAAGGCTTATTCATTATTGTTATTTAGGGCCCATTGGAGCTTCAGATTTAGTGCTGGCACAGACAGTGCTGGTTGCTTTGATGGAATCTGTAAAGCGGCGCTCTTCACTTTATACAATTTTTCAGGTCTGATATTGCAGTTTGTTTCACATTTTTAGGTTGACATAACAGATTCATCTTCAACATTGTGCTAACCTTTTTTAATTGATAAAAATATCACGGTGTTATTTCTACTCACCATTTGCTTTAACTTCTAGTGTTGTCATTTTAGTTTGGGAACATGGAGAGACTGCCCTTTCCTTCTGTCATTAGTCAAATTTTAGACCCAGGAGGGTCATATTTGTACCAAAATACATATTCAGCTCTTGGAAGTAGAGGCTCATAATCTTCACAGCTTTTATAGTAGGGTTTTGTTTTATAGTTTGCGGGTGGGGTCCTTCATTTCCTGGATTTACTAGCTCTGTGTATTACCAGTGATAGAAACTTGTTGTTGTGCTGCATAAGTGCCAAGGCATTGATCTTTTAGAGGGTAGTGCTGTTTGAAGATGAATCTGCAGTTTGAGGCATCTTATTCCCTATGTTGTTTTCTGTCTTGTGAACTATGCATAGGACAAGATTCTCTTCGGTGAGCCATCTTATTCATGAAACTGCCACATCCTGAGTAGGTTATTTTTATTTTTTGGTAGAGTGATAACTTGTGAAACATGTTATTATGAGGTATTTGTGGAGAGTCAACTGAATTTAAATAGATCCAAAAAAATCATATACATTTGTTTGTCTTTTAGATATCTGTTCCCTGTATTATTCCCATGTATGAGGCAGAAAGTTTAAGAAATGTGGCGCTGTGCTAGTTTTGTGATTATCACCTCAAACAGGCTTCATTTGGAATTTTTCTGTATTGACAATTCTTTCTGTTTGAATGTATAGGCAGTATCAACTGAAGTTAGTCGAGAGGAAAATGCTCCAGTGGCTGTTCTTTTCTCTGGAGGGTTGGATTCAATGATACTTGCAGCATTATTGGATCAGTGTCTTGATCCCATCTGTAAGTGTTTCTGCTCTTCTTCCGTATTCATTTATTCATTTTCGATACTCAATTGAATATTTTTGTCTTAAAGGTTAATAGTCCTATTCCTAATTCTCAAATCATAAAGTTGTATATCTGGTTAAGGATGTGAAGGATTCATTTTTCTCCACTGGTTAAAGACGGGACTGAGTTTGGTGCTTTGAAGTGCTTACTTTGTGTAAGCAAGTATTTGTGGTTGTTTGGTTTCTGTAAGTATAGACTGTAGAAGTCATGCAGAGTCATTTTTCATGCTTGTACTATCCGAAAGGTCTATGCTAGAGCACACTTTTGGCTTATATATACTTTCAATGGCTATATTTAAATGTGATGTGCATATGGTATACATGTATTTTATGACCCTGTCAGTCTAAACTGACCAAGCTAGAAACTCTCGACATATTTTCAACTATTGGTGTAAGTTTTTTGTTGAATTCGTATAAGAACCTGATTAACCTTGAGGTCACAAGTTCATGTCCCACCCTGATAATTAAAAATATGTTAAAATTCCAGCACAAGTCAAGAAGAAGACTTGTGCATTGACCACGTGCAATGTGATAATGGGCTTGCATGCATGTCAGAGTAAAAAGTTAAAATTGGGCTTTCAACTATTAGTTTAGGGCTTTAGACTTTTAGTTGAGTTGAACCTCTAATTATATCATTTCCCCAATCCCCATCTATTTTGTTTATGTGAAAGTATTGTGATTATGTTGTGGATTCTTATGCCAATGGTGAATGGATGTAAATGATCTTACAGCTCTAAAAGCTTGAATATGATGAGTTTCATATGCAAACTCTCTTACCCCTGATTATGTAATGATTTTATGCAGATGACATTGATCTTCTTAATGTGAGCTTTGATGGTTCTTCTGCTCCTGATAGAATTTCTTCCAGGGCAGGAGTGAAGGAACTTAACAAAATTTCACCTAAAAGAAGGTATTGCAAAGATTTTATGAATGTTTTACTATTTATTGGTCCTCTGTAAATGCAATATCTCTTGTGAAGTGTGAACTAGGATATTGAAAAAAAAACTCCAGAAAAGGAGAATTATTGCATAGTCAATAAGTATTTTTCCAAAAAAAGTTAAATATTAGACCTTGTGTCATGAAAATCAATATCTTCAAATTCTTATGTACGTTTACCAAACAGTTTGCAATACCAAAAAAATGGATGGACTTTGTAGACTACTAGACTGCTATCTTATGCTTTTTAATTCAAGCCCTTCAATCAATAAGCCATCCATATGCCTTTACCCTTCAATTTATATTGTCAAATGGATCAGTAACTATAGCACAGTATTGTTTAATTTTAAATGAAAGTGGACAAGAATATATTTGAACATCATTGTGTAATTAAGACCAGAAAAGATAGCTGGTTGGTTCATTTGTGTACTAACAATAATGCTGCCTTGAAAAAACATATATTTTTTCCTGAGGTGAGTTATGGAAAAACATATCGTGGAAATAATTATAGTTTGTGAGAATTTTTTTTACTGTCCTGTGTCACTGTTTGATTGGTATTAACCTTGATTAGCTTTACATCCATCTGATTTTTATATCGTTTATGCCTTTTATGTCACTTTTGTTTCATGAACCTTATATGAATGGTTGAGTATGAACAACCATTCCATAGATTAATAATTGAGCTCATGCATACCTATTATAGAATAACATATCACCAATGTGTGTTCCTAAGATGAACTTCTTAGCAAAGTTCACATACTTCAAGTTTTTGACATTGGAAGCATGCATTAGACTCATTTTGATCCATCATTTTTTGATATAATATTAGCTTCCATCATATTTCATGTTTCTAAAGTACATGGCTTTTGGAATGCAGGTGGAAACTTGTGGAGATTGATGCAGATTTGTCGAACTTGACCTCTGAGATGAAGCATGTCATCTCACTCATAAATCCTGCAAATACCTACATGGTATCTGTATCTACTTTACAGAGAATTTAAATTACTATTTGTTTGAATACCAACACGATTGAAGTATATGGTATATCGTGATATTTCTATGTGAGTAACTAAATTAAAATTCTAAATACCTTGGGACATAGATACTTCTCCTGGCTAGCTATTTATGTTTTTCTTATGTTCATTTGTGTCGATAAGGCCTTCAGATCTCATGGAGGTTCATTCTGACAGTTGAAACTTGTTTTAAACTTGAAAATTCCCGTATGCTAGTCTAGAACTCTAGATACAGAAAATTTCTGCTAGCTCATATGTCGTAATAACTTTGACAGTGTATTTTTGTTTTATGCTTCAGGACTTAAATATTGGAATAGCTTTGTGGCTGGCTGCGGGTGGTGATGGTTGGCTCTATGAAGGGAGTAACCCTAATAACAATGAAAACCATCGTGTCAAGTACAAGTCTAAATCCAGGATTGTCCTAGTTGGTGCTGGTGCAGATGAGCAATGTGCTGGCTATGGTAGACATAGAACAAAATATAGACATGGAAGGTATGATAATTATGACTGAATTAGTACTGGTGTCATCAATTAGATTAATACATGTACATAAACAAATTTCAAATATACAGATGCATATCTATTTTTGTGTGCATATCAAGATTCAAGAGTCACTACCTTTAACATCTAAGTTATGTAATTGAACAACTCAAGAACTGATCTCATATGTAAAACCTTCAGCTGTTATGTCTTTCAGATTCCGATCATCTCTGACTGTTATTATGAAAACAGCTAATTTTGGTATTCAGTTCTCAAAATGTTGAAATAAATGGGAGACGATGAATCTGATATTATTATTATTATTTTTGTTAAAAAAAGAAAGGTCCGGTTATTCTGTTATTGTTTGCAGTAATTCTCTAAATCCTTATCATCTCATGACCTGTGGCTTCACTAACTTCTTTGAAGGGATATTGTACCAGTCTATGCTTTTTATTCTCCAAGTGACATGAAACACACAAAAAAGAAAAAAAAATTGAAAAAAAAAGATGAAAAAAATTGAAAGCTCCATCAAACCTGTCCATGGATATATGTTCATTTTATTTTACTTATGTTTGGTTTCTTGCACTATAGTTGGCTTGAGCTAAATGAGGAGATGAAATTGGATATGCAAAGAATATGGAAAAGGAACCTAGGTAGAGATGACAGGTGCATTGCTGATAATGGCAAGGAGGTAACTTCTTAAACTGGAGTAAATTTCCATGATTTCCTTCATCTTGTTAGGGCATTGGTAGGAACGAGGATTTGGAAGGCAGTATTCATTCGATCTATTGGTAGAGGTGGAAGAGGATGAGTGGATGACATGGGGTAGTGGTGACTGGGTTAAGTGATGGTAAAAGGATGGACAAGTTGTTATTTTCAGAGAATTTATGTTGAAATACTTTTGCGAAACTAGGTGAAATAAAAAGAAAAAAAATTAACTTCCAGCGCCGGATATTGAAAAACTTGAAGTTTACAGCTTCAGAATATGAATAGGGCTAATTTTGTATAGTTCATGGTTTAAAAAAAATTAAGAAAATCAGGATAAGGACTGAATATACGAAAATAATAGTTTATGGAGTTCAGAAACATTTTACCCTAGATTTGAAAACCAGAATTTGTGTGATGTCGACATAATTTGGAGGTTCAAGTGGGAAGGGAGTTTTGTTGTGGCATTTCTCAATCAGACAAGGAGGAGGTCATGGTGTTTTGCTTCTTAAACTATTATATTTGTTTGATTTTATGTCGACATATTAACATGTCTTGTTCTTTCTTTTGACCAGGCTAGGTTTCCTTTCTTGGATGAAGATGTCATAAGAATGCTGCTTAATATTCCTTTGTGGGAGGTTGCCAACTTGGATCAGCCGAGTGGAACCGGTGATAAAAAGATTCTTAGAGAGGTCAGTGTTGGTTTTAATTTATTTAATTTATTTTCCTATGTAATATCTATGTTGTAGACTCACCTTTGCTGTGCTTTGGATATGGGATATAACATATATAAGGATATACACAAGGATGCTATGGTGGACGAGTTTATTTGCATTTGTATTGTCTTGAATGTGCACAAGTGCGTGTACAGATGCGTGTTTGTAAGCACTTGCACTAATTAACGACGTGGTTTTGTTCAATGCTTATGCATGATTTGAAAAGCACCCAATATTATACTGTCTTTTAATGTGTTTAGGTGGACTCTTTTATTGTGATTCTTCTAATAATTTCTCGACGCATTTGGACATAAGCATTATGTCAAAAAGTGGTTAATATGCAATTTCTCTTTAGGGAGATCTGAAGAAGTATCTACTAATACATTGTGGTTTCTTCAACTCCAGGAGTTCGAAGTTTTAGACCTAGCTCTTACAGAAATCTTATAAGCATGAAATCATGATGGTTACACATAAAAGAGTACTAGCTTTTGAGAACTAGCAAATAAATCACAGGAAAGGACTAGTTATTTAAAATGTGTTTGGCTTAAGTGGAAGACTCTAATCCATTTCTCAATAGTAGGAGTCTTGTGCACTAAGCCGCCTTTATCGCGAGTTCAACTTGATGAAGCTTAAGTTATAGCCGATAGGTTCTTGCTTGCTGTTAGATTCTATTAACCAAATAATTACGTACTCTGCACTACATTTATGCTGTCATTTCATATGGTAAATCCTTACTATACACACCGTATATCTTGCTTCTTGAAGGTTGCAAAATTGCTGGGTTTGAATGAAGCAGCAGTTCTGCCAAAAAGGGCGATCCAGGTGTGCCTTCTTTCTAAAACACGTCTTTTATCATTAATTTTTATTACGTACTGTCGTACTCTTCTCTACACTTGTACTCCCAGAGATTGATTGGGAACATTAAGCATTCTGCTCGAGTTGTTGAGGTTATTAGACACTTGGTCCGACTAGTTGCTAGGTCTGGTTTGGTGCTATAAAGTATAGACATTTTCTTGTCATATCTCTAGTCTTTTTTTCTTTTCTTTTTTCTTGTCAAGTGATTGTGAACATTTTCAACTAATCATGATCTCTAACCAATTCTAATATGTTTTTGAGAAGTTAATCTAAAGAGTCTCTTTAGATGCAATCTTGTGGCAATGGATTTTCTTGTTGAATGATCTGACTTTTGTACTGTGCTGGTTTAGTTTGGTTCGAGAATCGCGAGGGAATCAAACCGGAAGAATTTTGGGAGTAACCGGGCAGCGAATCAGGCATCAGCCGGGAGTGTAGTTTTTCAGATGCCACCATGAGATGGTTACTGATGAGCCAAAATGAGTCCATGGCTTCCCTTCAATTTGTTTGGGTTGGTTGCAATAGATTTGAACATTTGTTCACTTTTCAATTCTCAGTTTTGTAAGCGTTTGAAACTTCAGCTCATTTGAACAGGATATAATGGTAATTCTCCCAGCCATTTCCTCACACAATTCCAAGGTTTACGTTTGTAATATTTACTTTATTTGTATCAAATATTGTACAATGTTATTGATTTTTTTTTTTTGAAAATGTACAATGTTATTAATTAAGAATTGAGTTGTGGAAAGTTTAGACAATAAATTTTTCTATTAGGGTTTGTGCCTCTCTTTCTTTCTGTCATTTTGAGAGTCGAATAGGATTTTTGTTTGGCTACAGCTGTTCTTGATTTCAAAGCGGCGGCAGTCACTTGATTTTTCATATAACAAATTGCGGTCTTTCTCGTTCTTATAGCGAGTCTTGCTTTGATAGCAAGTTAAAGTTTT
>JAYMSZ010003505.1:0-10490 GCA_036897665.1 Pelargonium citronellum | reverse complement strand
GCTTGATTCACAATAGAAACGGGTTTGACTTGTAGAAATGAGTTTTGGTTTTCTTTTGGCTTTAGGTTTGGATTCACAAGAGTCTCTCTTCCTTTTTCTTTTCTTTTGGTTTTGGTTTTGGATTTTGATTTGCTATGAAGTTGTGGTATGAATTTTGATTTTGTTGTAATTAGATTTGTTTTATTTTCTATTTGATTTGGATTTGATTATTTTGGTTTGAGAGTAAATGATTTGGTATGAATTTGATTATTTGGTTTGAGTTTATGTATTTTCCGGCGAATTTATGAATTTTCTAGTGAGTTCATGCATTTTCCGGCAAGTTCATGATCGGTGAGTTCATGCATTTTCCGGCGAGTTTATGAATTATCCGGTAAGCTTAGGTTGAAGAAGAAGGGTAAAGTCAATGGCATTTTAGGGTTTTCAAAAAAAAAAATTGATCATGTGCTATGCACATGACCAAAAAGTGTCATTTTTCGTCAAATGTAACTAACGGAACAACCTTTGGAAATCAAAGGGTAGCCAAAAGTATGAAAACGAACCTTAGGGGCTTCAAGTGAAAAGAGACCTTACCATAAGGGTGGAAACTGTAATTATCCCTATATTTTTTTTAGTGAATAGTTCACGAGTGTTATCTATCATTAACCCTAAAAAAAATAAAAATATTAAGGGAAAAATTAGTAAAATCATGTTTTATAAATTGTTTTTCGATTTAATTTTAACACCATTAGTCAATTTTTAACGGATTCCATTAGTCATTTGACGGAATGTCCTTTGCAAGAACAAAATTCAATGAAGTATGACTTGAGCGAAACGCTTAAAAGTTTAAGGACCCGAGCGGAACACTTTTGATACTTCAGGGACCCCCGGAATTCTTTTTCCTATAAAAATTATTTATTATTTGTTAAATTAGGAGATCAATTTTCACCGTATTAACATACTAGTGGTGGTAGTTTTAAGTGCTTGTTTGGTAACACTACATCCACCTTAAAGGATGCAGCATATCAACTGAATTGTTAACAGACAGTTGCAGCATTACATGTCATGTGAACACATTGTTTATACGAAAATATAAGTTGAAAAAACCAATTCACTATGTACTAACCAGTATTTTTTATTTTAGATTTGTTGTCATAAAAAATTATCAAAAATTAAAAAATGTATGGTTCGACCTGATTCTTCATTTGGGTCGACCGTTTCAATTATGTTATAAATTTAGGGGTGTAAACGAGCTGAACCTTAAACAAGCCGCTCGAGCTCGGCTCGCTAGATATTCGGCTCAGTCATGTTATAATCAAGCTCGAGCCGAACTTTTTGTGGCTCGATAGGCTCACAAACCAATTTGTTTATTATTTTCATATATAAATATATATAATATTGAATATAAGTAAATATATATTTTAACATACTCCTATAGTTTTAAGAGAGGCTTTGAGTGTGTCATGCTCTTCAAACTCACTCCTTTTTATAAGTTTAGTGACATGTAGCTCTTCATGTATTTCCATGTCTTTGACCTTTGGTGATTTGGAAGTTCTTGTCATTGTTCTCATGGTTTCATCATGGCATGATGACTACTAACATTTACTTCCTCTTTAATTGCCTTTATGTCGTCCGTATATACTTGTTCTTGAGGATGACCAGTAGGAGGGGAAAAGTTTAGGATGTTTTGGGCTAAGATAAGTTCAAGAAACTTGATAAAATTCTTTGAAAAATGATGTACACCTTGAATTACAAAGAAATAATGAATTTTTCATAATAATGCAACTAATAATTCGATGAATTAGGTCAACTCCAATATATGTTTTCCTTGATTAATTGTACACTTGTGAAGATGTAGAGCTCTAAATCTTTCCACCCAAAACATGAGACGGAAGATCACACACGTTAAGTGAAAACCCAGTAATATTTGTGCAATGTTAACACACTGAAATTCATCTCGAACACGAGAGTACGAATCTCTCTTTGAAAATCAGAGAGCATAAAAGATAATAGAGATAACATGAGTAGAAAATCTAGTCATTCCTCTATCTAAGGAATGAGTATTTATAGTAACAAACAAAGTCAGTGATGTAACGACACGTGATTAGTTGGTAAAGATGTGAGATCTACCACAAGACCTATGGTGAACTTAAACCCTAAGCCTCTTAGGTGTGTACTCCGCGGACTTCAGGTTCGCTTTGGGACCTCCGCATACCCTTCAAGCATCATAGGAAGGATGAGAAATCTTATAAGGGTCTACCTCTTTGGGTACTGTCTTAGTGTCATGACGAGGCGGGAAGCCTTACGAGGTGGGGAGCCTTGCATGTCTCTGGTAAGACGGGGAGACTTGGATGTGTCCCTTTGAGGCGTGGATCCTGTATGCGTTTTGGCAAAGTAGTGAAGCTTAGAGGGCCTTGGGAGCCATGGGGTTAAGAGGACCTTGGGAGATATCAATGACTTTTTTTACATGTTGAGGTGACATTTTGAATGTCACATTACATCTTACCATTCATCCATTTAACTTGTGAATTTTTATATATTATCATATATACCTAATCCTATAATAAGTTAGTATCATTTGAGTTTTTTTCAAACATGCTCATACATAAGATCGTCCTTTCTGAAGTTTCGATAGAAAAGAAAAGATTTCTTTACCAACGCAACGTAGCCAACTCCATTTGTTAGAATAATTTCCATTGAGTCTCTGCACCTATCCTTTTTTTTATTCTCACTTTCTGAACCCCTCTTTATTTTCGTAAAACATGATTTGGCTCAGGATTGTCCCATTTTTATTCCAGGGTTTCTCTGAATTTAAAAGTTATCACACAACAGCAAAAGTATAGAAAATGTGCATTTTCTTCAATTTTCTTTGTATATATATGAAACAAGATTCATTCTAAAACATATAAAAAAAATGGAAGAAATAAGTGTCTAAATACTTCTTTCATCCTAAAATAAGTGTTATACTTTTTCACAGGGAGAAAATTTAAGGAGGAAATAGTTAGTGTTGTGTATTTCATCTATTATCCTCATGCACATGTGTTGTAACAAATAAAGAAATACTAACTAACTTATTATATAAACATTATTAGTAATTCATGCATAACCAACTTCCTGAAAAGAAAACAAGACAATTATTCTGGCACAAAATTACAAGTGAAACATGACACTTTTTTTTTTCACACAAATGCAAGTAATTGTACACTTATTTTATGACAAAATGAGTAAAATAAAAGAATAGTTTGTTTTGGTTTGCATCACTTGATTTATTTAACAATTATTTACAATAAAAGAACTATGAAATAAGGGCGTTCAAGGCTGTTTACCCGCATGTTGACCATAGTGAGCAACCCAACCTACACTTCTGTGGTTGACACTTGTCAACCCATGAGTCACCCGTGAGATATAATATTTTTGCGGGTTATTACTTCAATGGTTCTGGGCGGTTTGGCGGATCAACCGAACCCTATCCATTTTTGTCCATTACTCCATTTACAAAATTAGTTCAATATTAATTCGTTTACAATTTAATATAATATTAAAATAAAGTTCAAGAGTTCACATAGCTATTCAACAAGAAATGAAAAAAAAATACATTAATAAATAATACATTGGAAGTGCTCCATCATTCTCAACAGATTAAAAATAACTCTAAATTTCAATACTAGTAAGATGACATATCCATAACAAATCAAATATATAAAACATTTTAAATCTACAGAGTTTTTTCAACGTAAAACACTAATAATTTATTACTTCAAATTAATCAGATGATAATAAATACGATATAAAATTAGGGGCTTGAAAACCAACTCATCTAAACAAGGCTGACAAAGAGACTGGAGACCTAATAACTCATGTGTCACACGATTCGCAGACCAAACCGCAAACAAAAAATTTACATTAACGAGTCACAATGACTAAAACATCCTAAATAATCATAAAGAATGCACTTGAATCTTCTTCATGAGTCTAAATAATCAAGTTAAGTCCCATCCTCCCTCTCCCTCTTTCTCTAGCCTGAAGAGCACAAACAACTGACAACAATTGCACCTAGAGCTTAAAGGCACCTACATAAAGGGCTCTATCAGCTGTGCAGGTTGGGCTAGATTGGACTGCATATTGGTTCGACTTAAGCTTGGGTAGGTCTAGTTCGGTGCAGGTCAGCTGGTTCACGATATGTGTTTTAACGGATAAAAGTCCATTATGGTCTTTGTACTATTAAGAGTGAGGCAATTTATTCCATGAACTTTAAAATGGACCGATTTGGTCCATGTATTATCCAATTATGAGCCAAATGAGTCTTCACATTTACATTTCGTCCAAATTACCGTTAAAAAAAGTTGATGTGGATTTTTATGTATAAAAATAATTTAGAAACATAAAATAACTGCAGAGTCGGTACTTATGTGAAAATTTTAAATTAATTTTAAATTTTTGGTTGACACATGCAGTCCATTTTAAAGTTGAGGACTAAACCGTCGTGAGTGAGCTTTAATTTGTTAAATTTTAATAATGCGCTACATACAATATTTTAGGCTTCCACTACTAAAAGGTCAATCTTGCTAGTAGGATTTCACTTGTACCATTATATTTAGACACTACACATTATATATTTTCAATATGGGACAATTACCCACTTCAACACATTAACTTTCTCATGTGGACCTACTTTTTTTTCTTACAACTAAAAATGATATTTGAACTTTCAAATATGAATCCAAAATGATTATTACCATTAGTTTCTATCAGTTTTTTCGTTAAGTGGTCAAATTTGAAGTTTAAAATAAATTAGTACATTATTTTTATTCAATAATATATTTTGCTAACGTGACAGTTTAGTTGTGTAAAATAATCCATGTAACCAACACATCACCCGCTATGTCAAAAACAATAATTTATAAAAATAATTATTTAATATATTTTAGAATTCTCGTCAGATCACATAACGAAAACCTAATAAAAATGACAATTTTAAGTCCATATTTGAAAGTTTTAAGGACTAATTTAAATTTAAGGAGATGTTCATAGACCAAACTGGAGTTTTAACTATTCTTGAAAATTATTTACTTTTGTGCAATTTATTTGTGCACAATATTTAAAACATAAAACATTTGTTTACAATATTTGAAACATAAAACATTATTTTTAATTTTGAATCAGCTAAATTTAGTCTAATACCTATTATCTCAAACATAGTCTCGTGTAACACACTTAAAAAAAAGTGTAACACGTTTTACACAAAATTATTCCATAATATTATTATATACCTTGCTCCATATCTTTATCAAAATTCAAAGCTATTGTCCTTTAAAGTTGTGAACATACTATAAACTCTTCAAAACTATTCATAAAGTTCCACAAGTAGCCACCACCATCATCATTATCCCTAAGTCACAAAACCCTTCCATGGAGTATGCTCTATGCAGCCTCGGACACCGCCGAACCGCCATTTTGCCGGCTTACTTTCCGGCTGGCACCATCCGGCCTACCAAGGCAACCACAACAACGCTAACACGCCGTAGCTTTCAACTCTCTTCTAATAGATTATTCATCTCTATGTTCAATTTTTCAGGTCACCTTTATAAAAACGGTCTGAATCCCATAACTCGGCCTAATGTTGTTGCATGTTTTGCATCGAACGATCGGGATGGACTTGAGAGTTGCAATAATTACTATCTTGATAGAGAAAAAAGGATGGTGAACATGACGAGAACTATTGTTTTGGCTTGTGTTGTTGGTCTCATCAGCTTAGGGTTTGGGAACAACAAGGCCTTGAGTGGGATGCGTCCAGAAAGTATGTTGCCAATTCTCATTTAATATTTTAAGTTTAATGATAAACACATAGGTGAATTCATTTTCTTACAAATTAAAATAGTACATTACGATTTTAAGTTGTTGTATTTGTAGTTTAAATTTTTTTTCTTAATTAATTACGGCTACAAAGTTTAGCATATTGTTGATTGCAATTTCAAATATGTATTACTTATAAAAGTTTATTTACCTAATTGTGGATTAGAGTTTTTTTTTTTTTTAAATGGTGAGACGATTTTGCTTCTTCTACATTTTTTTTGGGACTTTTGTCTTGTTTTAGCCATTTTTAACAAGTTTTATTTATTTATTTAAATTTAACTCACTCAACCCGTTACAATTGTCAAAATATATATGTCACATCATTATTTTTTACACGTCATCAATACAAATCAGACTGGTGGTCCACATGGATCTGATGTTGCGTTTGATTTATTTTTCAATCAGACGAAACCCAAAAGAATGCCGTTTTTGTCTGTTCGATTATTAAAAAATAAATTAAACACGACGTTTCATTATTGAAGGCTGAAAGCCAATGTGATAGGTACACGTGGACCACATTGTTGGTACATATGTTGATGACGTGTACAAATCTGATGACTTGACATATTATAACCTGTTGTAACTAGTCAAGTGAGTTAAATTAAATTTTTTTTATTAAAAATGTCTAAAACAAAACATAGCTCTAATTAGAAGATAAATCAAAAAAATGTTTTCGTCCAAGAGAGACCAAACTCCTTAACCCTTAAAAGAATAATAGTGAAGTGAAAGATTATAATATACATTATAGACCATCTATTTTGTTTTTACCGTAACTTTATAATAATATTATGATCTATTTTTTGGATTATTTGGTTGAAAAGTGTTGCATCCAACGGAGGGACAATATGCCATAACGTCATTGATGGAAGTGAGTGAATACCTATCGCATGCTAAGGAATTGAAACTTTCCAAATCCAAATTCAAATTCTGGAAGAGTCGTTCAAGGTCAAATCAACCTAACAAGCCATCCAAGAACGACGTCGAAGAGCTTAAGGTCAGTCAATTTTATTTGGAATAAATGCATATGAATATCCTGAAGTTGTCATGTTTCCCATGTAACTACCATGAAGTTTACTTATCATCAATTAACTACCTTAAAGTTGCAATATGTCAATCCATTAGTTATATTTAACTCCTATTTGTCTTGTGAATTGTACATGATCTATTTCACATTTGTCTTGAGTATGAATTAGAGTTTTTAACTCCCTTTTCACGTTTGTCTTGAGTAGAATAAATAAAAAATTAATTAGAGTTGTCAATTTGAATCAGAATTCGCAAATATTCGAAATTCAATCTGAATCGATATGATCAATTTTATGTCGGATGAGATTGGACAAATCTGATCATTTTAAACTTAAAATTCGATTTGATATGAATCCTCTTCTGATCATATTTGGATTACTATGTTTCAATCCGAATTCAAGAAAATCTAATTCAAATTTAATTCGAAATTTGAATTGACACCTCTTTTTCTAATGCATATAAATGAAATATATTATATTTTTTATTTGGTTATAAGTGGCTTAGTATAATCCTTAAAATTCTTAATTACTTATATATATATATATATGTGTGTAATTTTATGCATAATTAATAGTAAAGAAAACAACTCTATGGACAAAAATTTACAATTGCAGACTTGTTTTGAGATATATATACTAATTAGGTTAGAGACTTACTATACTAAAATAAGAACACTTAAGTGCACAAAAAACACTGTTCATGAGTGTTTGTTTAGAGTAAATTTTAATGTTTAACTAATGACAGAGTTGGGGATGGACCGTAGCAGGCAGGAGCTCATCCCAGCTTTATATATATCATATTATGTGTTCGTTAAATGCGTATTGTTGCTCGGTTTAGTAGTTAGTGATTTCTTCCATACATATGAGTTTTGAGTTCAAATTATCTATCTTTCAATCTTATACTCTCCCGTCTTTAATTAAGTGTCCTGGTTGAGTTGGATTTTTGACCCAAAATAAATGTACAGTTTTTCTTTATGCATGAGTTATTAACAATGTCATTATAATAAGTTAGATGATATCCTTTGAGTTTTTTAGAGCACATGTTCAGAAGAATGAAAGAGTAAGATTGTGTTTAATAGTCTAGAATGAATAATTATGGATTGGATAACAACAATAGATTATGACGAGATAAGTAATTCAATGTATGATTATATTTATTCATTATAAAGTCACAATAGATAGTTGCTTCAAACAAAAAAAAAGTCACAATAGATAGAGCAATAGATAAGTAATGCAATCAAATATGTTGTTTGATGTATCAACAAATAATAAATAGATTTGTTGTCATTTTACTAATTTAGACAAATTCCCTCGACGGGTAGTTGCTCAACATATTGTTTTTACTAACTTTTAATTTCATGTACATATTTGAATCATCGGTTAAAAAACAAATTGAACATAGAAATTTAGAAAAATAAACATTTGGATCATTACTATTTGAATAAAAAAACTTTCAATTAAGACAATAACGTATCGAAAATAATTATGAACCAGTAAGATCTCAACTCAAATTTATTTGTCTTACATGCACATATGAGGATTACTTGTCCATAAACAAAATGAAAGTCGAAATAAAAAATAAAAACTTTTTGAATTGAAAAATGAATAAAAAAAATTCAATTTAACAATAAACCATATAAAAATAATTGCAAACTAATATGAACTTAACTTGAACTAATATGAACTCAACACGAACACATATAAACAAACTTTAAAATTGGTATGAGTTTGTAAATTATCAAACAAAAATATGCAATAATGTTTTTGAAATGATGATCAAATGGATTTTGGTGAGTTCTTTTTTGAGTTAAGATAAAAAAAAATCTTGAGTTTTATATTTTTGTTATATATTTTAAATATAAACTGCTTCGACTTAATCTCTTGTCAATTAACCTTATATATATCCATGCGATGAAATGCAATTTAAATATAAAACTAAATAACTTCTCCATATTTTTCTTAAAATTGAATTGATGACAATTATTTTGAGACGCGAATGGTGTATTACGTTTATTTCTAAATTTGTTTATTATTTCGAATCAAAAGAAAAATGCGCCACCTCCATCTTCCAAGGTTGGCTCCGTCACTCTCTTTAAATATATTCTTTTTTCACACATTCTTTTAATAGTTGAATTAACATTTTCATTATTATGCTACACTCAGTACAAAAATTTATACTTTTGGTGATAAAAGAAAAAGAGTTGTTGTCACTTGTCATGAGTTAACTTAGAAATAGCGGTCATTGGTTTAACATGAATAAAAGTCGAATAATAGTGAAAATTTAGGCTTTTATACTTTTGGCGACAACTATTATGTTGCAGAAAGTTGTACTTCCGTGACATACCCTTTTCAGTAGTGTAGTTGGAGACTTTTTGTGACAACACATTTGGTGACAACAGTTACTGACTTTTGGTGACAATTTATGAATTTGAGCGACTGGATTAACTGTTGTGAAAAATGAAATTTCTTATAGTGACTTTTTTTAACAGGACCTCACAGTTTTGGGCACTTATTTGTGCAATTGTATTCATATTCATGAGATTTTGCTGAGAATATATATATATATATTATGTTTGCAGAAGCAGGCAGTGAAGACAATGAAATCAGGAAAGCCTGATAAAGCAGTGGATGAACTTACAAAAGAATTTGAATTGTGGAAGAGTGAATCTGAGCCTGCATTAAATATAGCCATGGCTCTTATACCAATTCTCATCCATATGGTATTTATATTATCTTCTCCAAACTCACACTAAAAAAAAAGTTGCAAATTGTGAGAGAAAATTTTCTGTAACAGTTTCGTCACGAATTGTGACTCCGTCATAGAGACACATTTGCGATGGAAATTTCCATCACATACATTTGTGATGAAATTTTTTGTCTCAATCATTTGTGACAACTCAAATAATTACAAAAATAATCTGTCACAACTCCGTCACAAATTACATTTTATGATTGAAATACATAAATTTGTGACAAAAATTTCTGTCACAGGTCTCAAGTTTTTTTTATGGTCATAAACTATATGTTAAGTTTTATATTATCGTTTCCAGCAAGACTAGTCTTGTTGGAATGGTGGTGCGGTTGTCTGACTGGCTCCTAAATATGTGTGTGTATATATATATTAAGTTTCAGATCCGCAGCTAGTACGAGTATCAGTTTATAAGATGACACTGTGACACGTTTCATTGGTTTGGTTGAGTCTGAGTCTCAACCTATAAAACTTTGTCAGAGAATTTTTTCTTATCGTTATCAGTGGATGAAAATTCTAAGCCAAACTTATGTGGCTTAGGCTAAGCCACCATTGAAAATGCGCCACCTCATTAGAAAAATAAGGATCCAGCGGATCGCTCCGCTCCCACAAGTTCATTGAGATGAGTATAAGTTAAGTTAGATGAGGTGTCATCTACTCATAAATTTGGCTTAGCCTAAACCAAAAAATTATAGTTTAGATTATTTTCCTCTCATTATCAACACTATTTTTTAACGTATAATCTACATGTTTAATTAGAATGCTTCTTGTTTATATATGTATATATATATACATATATATGCATGTATATATATATGGACATCAGTTGACTGATATAATTTTATATCAGTCAAACTAATAAGGTGGTGACACCTCATTTAAAATTATGG
>JAYMSZ010003504.1:0-10491 GCA_036897665.1 Pelargonium citronellum | reverse complement strand
ACAGAACACAACATGTAAGCAGAAGAATTCACTTTATTTGCATTCACATCAACATCAACATTAAGCTTAATCATGCCATCTACTGCATACCCTTTCTCCACAAATACCCCATTCTTAGTTAACGCAAATAAATCTGCACCTAGAGTTTGGAAGAAACCCGCTTTGTTGAGAAGATAACCCAAAACCAAATTTTTCCTTATGTCGGGAGTGTGCAACACGTCCTTTAGGGTCAAGACACGTCCGGAAGTGAACCTCAGCTCCACATTCCCAGAACCAGCAAGTTCCGTCGCATGATTATCACCCATTAGGACCTTCATGTCCCCATTTGCAACATTGTATGTTTTAAACATACTTCAATCATAACTAACATGGCGAGAAGCACCAGTGTCAACTCACCACCCATCAACTGATCCACCAACAAGGTTGATCTCTAAAATCATCGCTATAAGCGGTGATTCCTCTATCAGGCTCACACTGTCGTTGGCAGTGCTTAAAGACATTTTTTGACACTTGCGTGCCATATGACCCGACTTTCCACAATTGTAACATAATAATAAATTCGGATCACCTTTGGGTGTTTGCTGCATAGTGTTCGGCATAGGCTTAATTTGGTTCCTTGTTTGGTATTAGGTGTGTGTGCACTGGTGATCTCTAAGAATGAAGTTACAAAGATTTAATCTCTTCTTACGGGTTTGAAGTTCTTTAGGTTGTTGGTTTGTCATGGGTTTTCTTGGACTTTATTTGAATGGTTAGAACCTTTCTATATTCTAGCTCTATTCATGAATTCTCTTCCTTCTTTCTTGGCCATTGACAAGTTTGAATTGGATTATTTTTTCTTTCTCAATGAGCATCTTAACCGTATTCTTAAGAACAATGCAGTCCTCTATGTTGTGACTTAAGCATTAGTAGAGTATGCAATACTTCTCCTCATCTCTTCCCCTACGCTTTTCCTTAGTAATAGTTAGCCACTTCATGTTCTTTGTCTTCTCGATGTAGTCAAATTTCTTCTCATAGTTGTCTATTAAAGGTATACACTTGGCCCTTAAAGTGTTTGCTGGGAGAGATGTTGAATTTTTCTTTTCCTTTGCATCCGCCTTTTAAGTTTTGGTTTTCATTGTCCTCTTAATATATAGGAGTAGAATATTGAGCTTTAGTGTATATCTCCTCCGTGTGGACATAGTTATAATCCAATCTCAATATCAGCACCCAAGTGGTATGCTTCTAAGAGGCAATGACATTGTTGAAGAGCTTGGAGGAGAGCCCTGCTCGAAAGGCAGTGCAAATAGTCTCATTTGAGACAAATTCACACTTATGGACAACCGCCTTGAACCTATCCACATACCTAAGTAGGGGTTCCCCACTATTCTGCTTGATATTGCCATGTTATCTAAGTAGCTATGTTTGTTTTCGGTGAACTTGCTTTTGAATTGTTCCCAAGATATGTGATGCATCCCTCTAGGAGGTTCTGGTACCATGCTTGAGTTGGATATCGCAGACTGCAGGTGAAAAGTTTGCATTTGACAGCGTCACTACTGGTTTGTATTTGCATACGAAGATTGAAGGAAGTATCAAACTCATTGGCGTTTATTAACCCATTGTAGGTGATTTCTAGAAACTGAATATATGGCTCGGCGGGGGCATTCTTAATGGATACACTGAGAGGGTTGTTGCTTAGCTTGATACCGTCTCTCTGTTTTTTTTTTTCCAATACTCATTCTTGGAGTTTCTTCAACTTTTCTTAGAGCATGACGACTGTGAGATCTACTCCTACTCGTTTTCCTCCGACTTAGAGTGGTTGGACCACTTGCCCCCAACTTAGAGAGGTTGGTTCTATTGTCCTCCAGCTTTAAGTACTTGACCTCTTGAGTTGAATATGTGAATAAGTGCTGGTGGATGGGGATACGTGTAACTACCTCCTAATAGGACTGGTACGTATCTAATTGCATAATAGTTGACTTGATCGATGCCAACGACGCTTCCAAGTGATAATGTGCCATCAACGCCCAATCCATGTTGTGCTCCACTTAGAACAATTTGAATTTGGTGTATGTTGAAGTTGGTTTGGTGTGCAACCAAGTTGTTTATCTCTTCTTGCTAAGCTTTTAGACGAGCCTCTTTAGCTGGTATTTTGGATGGATTCATCCACCGTATGTTGTGAAACGAGGTGTGGTAGGTTCCATGAACCCCTTTGTTTCATAGATTCTCCATGCCTTTCTTCCAAGTTAGGATTCCTTGGGCCTAAAAATGGGTTGGCGCTATGTTCCCTATTTTTTGGTGGACTACTTTGAGTGATTCCTTAGAGGGCGGAGACTCGCTCTTGATGTTGGTTTCGCCTATATCACTTTAGGGAAGACCTCCATCTCTTTGAACTTGTTGACATGTGGTTTTTCGCAAGTGGTTTCTGTCCCATTTGAGCCTTTCTCCTTCTTTTCTCCTTGGTGGTTGTTGAGTGGGTGGGACCAAATTTGTTGGAGGAACCATTGGAGAAGTCCGAACTTGATTTGCGAGAGCAACAAGTATTGGTGACATGCTCGACGATGTTCTACATCAGTTTCACGGTGATGGGTATGACTTGTGTGGTTGGGACAAATTGAGGGTTGGAGGTTCCATCACCATGAGGTGGAGTATTATCATGATTCCTCTTCCTCTTGAGCTCATCACATAGATTTTCTCGGTGTTCTAATGCTTCCAACACCTTGTTCCTTTGTTTCGTGACTTGTCTGGTACAAGGGTCAATCCTCCATCCAAGTGTGCTTCTGGTGGAAGATGTTGTTCACTCTCTTTCGGAACCTTGGTCATCGTCTTGGACCTTCACTTGACCATGCTAGTATTTTGTTTTTCATTGTATTTGTTGCAGTTAAGAGATCTAGCTTGAATTCTCTGAGTTCTCGGGAATGGAACCAATGATTCAACTCTTTTAACTTGTTCAAATCTTGAACATTGTACGCTGTTGTTCAGAATCTTCTTGACCATGTGCAAGAGGTGCTCAAGGTGGGGACTCGGGTACAAATCTTTAGGTTGAAGTTTTGGATTTTGGGTCGGGACTTATAGCCTACAAATATGAACACAAAATTAAGTAGAGAACCCATATATATGTTCGGGGGACCGCCTTCGGAATGAGAATTAGGATTTCCACGCAATGTATAAAGTGAACTTACGAAGATTCAAAGATTTTCAAAGAACGTTCGAATATCATCAGAGAACACAAAGAACAATTGAGAGTGTTTTTGTTCTTTTTGAGTTGGATAATGAAAATGAATTGGTTCTACCTTACGTGGAAGGTCTTATTTGTAGCCTGTAGGCCTCCAACTTATTTAGTGACATGGAGACGTCTGATTGGTCGAGAGTTGTGTGGGTCTTACTGATGAGTTGGTCTTCTTCTTCTCCTTCATCTTTGAAGGAGCATATCTGTGGGGACCATGTTCGCGGGGACCATGTGTGCATGAGCCACGTACGCGAGAGTCATGTTTGTAGGGACCAATTCTGCAGAGGCACATCCGTGAGGAGCATGTTTGCAGGGACCATGTCTGCGAGGATCATGTTCGTGGGGAATATGTCTGTGTACGAGGTAAAATGCTATACAAAAGGATGTGCTCCTTCTTTGCGCGAAGGTGTGATGATCGTCTTTGCTTATCTTTGCGCGACTTTGCGGATGGAGTAGTTTGGAGGAGTGCGAATGGAGCCGAAATCGGGGGAGATCAGGAGAGGTGGCGCAGATGGTGACATGAATTCTTCGTCTCGACAGAGGAGGGTGGAGGAAAGTCTTTGTCTGGATTATTTTTGTCCCATTGTTGCCAGGATTCATGGATGAAGTCAAGCCTAGAACCCTCATTTGTTGGTTTGAGTCCGTAACCCTCGCGTATGAAGTTTGTGCTTCAAAAAGTAATTCAAGCGTAATTATGCGTCCAAATAGGTTTATCGAAAAGACCGTAAGGCTATAGTGAGCTCTCTTTTACCACTTGAGTTGAAGCCTGTTTTTGCTAATTTACGCTTTCACGGTGTTTTATGTAAGCGCGACCTGTCTATCTGACCTGAATTTTATTGAATGTCAACCCAACCATGACCAAAATTGACGGGCCCCTAATTTGAGTGTGCCAACGTGGTTGATGACCGAACTTGTCCTCTGCCTTGTCATTAGTAAATTTCTTTTTGATTTTTTTTTTGCATAATCACAAGTCAACCTTTAATTTTATTTTATAAGTATATAAGAAGTGTTTCTATATTGAACCAATTTGCATAATAATTTGTGTTCATAAAAAAAAAAAAACTTGCATAATAATTTTTTAAAATATAATGAACCAAATTTGGACTATGAGGAGTATCCCCTAGTGAGTTGATTTTGTAAGAGGAAAACAAAAAGAGGCTATTTGTTCTTCATACGTTTCATTCCCAGTATCCCAAAACTAACAGAAATTACACATTTTCGCTCTCTCTCTCTCTCTCTCTTCCATCGTTTCGTCACCAAACCCTAATCCTCGCTTCGTCTCTCTACTCTTCACTCTCCATTCGCATTCCCTTCCCATTTCCGATTCCTCCTTTGAACTCTCTCCCATACGCATTGCTTCCGGGATTCAAACGCTTACGTTTTTTTGGGGGCTCTCCCAGAATCAATCATAGCAGGTAGGGTTAGTTCTGTTTATCATTCTTGTTCGTTCACGCACTCTTTGCCAATTTCCTGTATTGTTTGATTGGCGCCTCTCTGAAAACCCTAGGTCTTGGTAGTTAATTTGCACGACTGTGCACATCTTCTAGGATTTCCGTGTGTTTGCACATTTGGTTTTGGTTAGAGCGGTGGTTTCTAGGGTTTCTTTTTTCCTGATTGAACTGTTTGAAGGGTGTGCCCACTTTTGCTGAAATCGTGGGCTTTGTTGGTGTTGTTGTTCGCGTCCCATTTCTCTGGAGCACCAACCAACCATGTTCTTAGGGTGATGATGGTCTATTAGGAGAGTTACTTGTTGTCTGCAAATCCATCTTTGGTTAAAGATGGAGGCGTAGAAACACTATGCTTCCAGCCATTGATTGTTGTGCTCTACTGTTACGTCCTTCCGTTCTCGCCATTGCCCCCTTTTGGCCATCTGAAATGGTGCGCTTGATCGATTGACACAGTTACCTGTTTAAAGAAGAATCCGTTAATTTGTGCAAATATCTGTGTGTGCATTGGTAGATTGGTTTCATAAGTGGTGGATTGAAGTGAGATTGAGGCAAAGGAAATAGTGGTGTTTGGTTGCATTAGTGGTGGTTTGAAGTGAGATTGAGGTAAAGGAAATAGTGCTGTTTGGCTGCATTAGTGGTGGTTTGAAGTGAGATTGAGGTAAAGGAAATAGTGGTGTTATGGTTACAACTAAGTGAACAAGAATAACAATTCTGTTTGGGAAAAGGGTTGGAGAGCTTGATCAAAGTAACAAGTTGTTTTCTTGTATTATCTGATGTCGTGCAATATTCCTTATGGAACGAAGTGAACCTGCATTAGTTCCAGAATGGTTGAGAAGTGCTGGAAGTCTTACCGGAGGTGGCAATTCAACCAACCATTTTCTTACAGGTTCTTCGCATTCAGGTAATATTGATTACCCATTTTATCCATTTTTAGCTGTACTTTTTTCATGTGCTTTGTTATGCGTGTTTATGGGCATCTTCTATAATTCCATCCTTGTAGAACAATAAATCTGTTTCTCCTTATTTATTTATGTATATTTTTATATATTTTTATAGATGTTGCTTCGCTGGGACACCATAATAGAAATAGGACAACTAAGAGCATTATTGATTTTGACAACCCTCGCTCCCCTGTCTTGGATCGTTCATCTTCATCAAATTCACGGAGGAGTTCTAATAGTAATGGCTCTACAAAGCATGCATACAGTAGCTTCAGTAGAAGTAACCGTGAAAGGGACCGAGATAGAGAAAAAGAGAGGTCAAGCTTTGGTGATCACTGGGATCGTGATTGTTCTGACCCTTTTGGAAGTATATTAACCCGCGTTGAGAATGATACATTGAGGCGCTCCCATTCAATGGTAACTAGGAAACAGGGCGAATTGATGCTGCGGAAAGCATCTGTAGATTCAAAACTTGGTCTAAAAAACAATCACTATGGCAATGGCACTCATTTGGGAGTTAGTACTGCTGGTAGCACACATAAGGTTGTATTTGAGAAGGATTTCCCTTCTCTAGCAAATGAGGAGAGACAAGGGGTACCAGAATTAGGAAGGGTTCCATCTCCTGGTTTAAGCACTGCTGCTCAGAGCTTACCTGTCAGTAATTCTGCTTTGATTGGTGAAGGTTGGAGGTCTGCTTTGGTTGAGGTCCCTCCCCCTACTGTTCAACAGACTCCTGTTGGAACATCTGTGGCTATAAACACCGTGGCTGGTCTTAACATGGCTGAAGCATTGGCACAACAGGCATCCCCACGAACGAATGCTGCCCCTCAGGTAACTGTGCAAGTTATGTATGCCTCAAATATGTGAGATATATACTTGGGATTCATTCTTTTGGCCTATCTAATGAAATATTTCTATAATTTGCAGTTATCAGTCAAGACTCAGAGGCTTGAGGAATTGGCTATCAAGCAATCAAGGCAACTAATACCTGTTACACCTACAATGCCTAAGACTTCGGTAAGACAACTTGCCTTTGATGTATTTAGGAGTTTTTCTTTGAGCTTCCCTAATTAGATTGTTTGTAGAATCATTTGCTTTTTTGTATATTCAAAGATTTTATCCATGTTATCATATTCTTACAATACATTTTCACGAGAAAGGGGTATTTATGCCCGTAGCATATCTAATGTTTGGGAAAAGAAGTTACTATACTCCATCGCCATTAATTCAATTAAAATAGTAAGGATTTGGCAATTCTATTCGTCCAGTGTATGCTCTTTCTCAACTGAATATATGATTATACTTAATGCTTACATGTGATACAAATAATGGGCATGGAAAAAATTAACTAATATTTTTTCTTATTGAATCTTTCTGTTTGACTTGCAAAATAAGTGAAAGAACACTTTTAGTATGTCACCTTTATTTTCACTTTTGATATGTTACCTTGTCTTATTGCTTGTTTAATGCCTTGTTTGCCTGTCATCCCAAAGGTTATAAATTATGCAGGTAGGATTCTATCATAGTGAAGTATTGTAATTGTACCTGTAGCTCTAGTTTTTGTTGTTGGCGTGTCTATTACACTTATTGGTTTAGTTAATAAATTTTCTTGACTAATTAATTTTTATGTACACCCAGTACTGTACATGTTTAAAAATAGTGCCTTCTATCCTTTGGAAAAAAATATTCTCCTCTTATTTAAAATGAGCATGACAAGTGAGAAGTATGTCACATTTCCACCCCACAGAGAATTATTAGATAATTGAAACAAGATTCCCTGATACATGGAAGTTTATTTATAGGATCATAGTTATTTATGGCGCAAGTTGCACAATGGCGCAAACCCGTTCTGGAGCCGCGGCGCATGGCGCGCGCCTTTTGAAAATACGGCGCACTTAGACACTAAAAATTATATATATACATATATTTAATAAATTATCACGCTAAAAAATATGTAAATAAGTTAAAACTAAGTTTGATATATTTTATAAAAGTCATTATTACGCCAAAAGATCTAAAACTAAAACTAAACGTTAAATCTAAATTATTTAGTATTCATCATCTTCAAAAAGAGAATCACTATTTCCATCCTCATCGTCAAAAGATTTATAGCCCGAAACATCATTTTCCTCCTCCATATCTGATAGCACCAAATCATTTATGTCTTCTTCCTCCTCGTCAACAAGTCGTGGAGTTGCAGTAGCAGTACTTGAACCAGCTCTATCAATCGATTTTCCTCTAGATGGATATCTTTTTTCTCCCACACCCATAGCTGTAGCTACATCGCCCCAAGTTAAATAATCCTCATTTGAAACTAACTCTTTTTCAGCATCCAAATCATCTTCCATTTCTCCAGTCAACCATTCATTACTATCATCAATATCTGTCAATGAGATAGGATCAATTGTATCTCGCATATTAAAGCGACGCTTCAAAGCTCGATTATACTTCACAAACACCAAATCATTTAATCGGGATTGAGCCAATCTATTTCTCTTTTTGGAGTGAAGCTACAATTAAACAATGAGAAATTGTTAAATTATTACCTTCAATTTTAAACTTAAATGTGGTCTAAATATTGAACACTAATTAAACTTACATGTTCAAATATACTCCAGCTTCGCTCACAACCAGATGCACTACATGTAAAGACTAAGAATTCTAATGGCAAATTTTTGCAAAGTTGGAGTGGAAGTTCCAAATGTAGCCCACCAATAAGCTGGATTATAAAAAAAATATTCTATGAGAAACTTAATATGTTATGAAATACCATGCATAAGTTTACTGAAATAAACAAAGTTACCTGGAGCCTTAGTGGTTCTTTGCCTTATAGCCATTTTCCCTCCAAAGTTTCCCTCTGCATTCCTATAAATTGCAAGCTCCTCCGTTATCTTATCTTGAATACTGATATCTGGATTCAACTTCTCAATGCAATTCAGCAAGCCGGTATTAACTTCATCATCAGTATTAATAGCCGAGTTGGAATAGAAAAATTCAGGATTCAAGAAATAACCAGCAGCATGCAAAGGTTGATGAAGTTGAACGTTCCACCTATTGTCAATGATCTGAAAGATTTGTTGGTATTTTGCTTCGACAAAGTTGAAAGTCTTTGCAATTGCTTCTTTTGCTCTATCCATGGCCTCATAAATATAACCCATCGCTGGTTTTCTTTCTCCATCTACCAATCTTAACACACGAACCAGTGGGCCTGATGCCTTAATGCAAAAAATAGTAGAATTCCAAAACGCAGGCATTAAGACAATTAGTTCGGCTTGTTTCCCTTTAGGATCTTTTGCCCACTTACTAGTTCTCCATTGATCTGATGTGAACATCTTTCTCAAGTTACTTTTCTGCTTGTATATGCTCGACAAAGTAAGAAAAGCTGTAGCAAATCTAGTTTTGGCTGGTCTAAGCAAATCTCTCTGGCTCGTGAATTCCCTCATCATGTTCAACACGCCAGGATGAGTGTAAATGAAAGAATTCAACGTGGTCGCCCTCTTTATAGTTCTTTTAACTTCAGTCATCTTTCCAATGTCCTCTAACATCAAGTCTATGCAATGAGCAGCACATGGAGTCCAATACAAATTTGGGTAATGGACCATTAACAACTTACCTACAAGAAAATTATTTTAAAATTAATTCGATCATAATTATATTGAAAATAATTTATGTACTAATAATAGGTTAATACAATGATTTCATACCAGCAAGAACGTTGTTCGCAGCACTGTCTGTTACAACTTGAATCACATTTGATGGACCAACACGCTCTACGAATTTCTGAAGCAATTCACACATTTTTTGTCCAGTTTTGGCATAAGCAGAAGCATCAACGGATTCAACAAACATAGACCCCTTGGGAGAATTGACCAAAAAATTGATCAATGTCCTTTGCCTCTTATCGGTCCAACCATCTGCCATAATAGAACAGCCACGTTTCCCCCAATCCTCTTCATGGTCCTTCATAATATTTTTTGTGTGATCAACCTCCTTTCTAAGATAAGGGACTCGTATTTCATGATAGCTTGGTGGCTTCATTCCTGGACCATATTGTCCAATTGCTTCAATCATCGAATGAAAACTCTGGTAATTGACAACATTAAAAGGTATTCCAGTGTCGTACATCCATCTCGCTATTTGTGTACATGCTCTATCTCTTAATTCAATCTTCACTGCATCACTTTTTAATGCTTCATGAATGGAGGGTTGTTTTCCCTTTCTAGTTTGCACAACTTCTTCTGGATTGGGAGTGAAATATGTGTCTAGAGGTCCCATCTTTCTTGGCTTTTTCGGTGCAGGCATATGTACTACCCTCCTCCCTGTCCTATCCACCTCATTGACTTCATCGTCTTCATCAACATCATCAATATCTTGGGACAAATCTAGTTTTTTCTTTTGTGATTTTTTTCCCTCAATGAATGCTCGAATCTCTTCCTTCACGTGTTCAGGAACTTTATCACATGATGTCGTATTTCTAAAACCACCTATGAAGTATTGTTTCATTCTAGTTATGCCCCCCTTCTTAACTGATTTGCAATAGTTGCACGTGATTGCATCTCTATTTGCAGGATCAGCTCGATAGCAATGATCCCATGTAGGATCCCTTTGTTGACTCATCTACAAAATAATTAACATAAACCTTTTAAGCCTATAAAATTTCGACAGCATAACGGCTATAAATATCACTAATAGAAAAAAAAATAAAAGAAGAAAAGAGTAGAAGCATGAAACATTAAAAAAATATGTAAAATACTTCATACCTTTTTCTTTTTTTTTCTTTCTATTTTGCTGCTGCGTGTTGTTTTGCAATCCTACTGGTGTTTTGCTGCTGTTTTTTTCTTTCTGTTTTGCTACTGCAGTAGTGCTGTTCTGCAATCTTGCTGGTGTTTTGCTGGTG